>PPHD01008204.1:0-22036 GCA_002909625.1 Bambusicola thoracicus | reverse complement strand
AACTAGCTCGTCAACCTAATATACTGAAGACTCTTCTGTGATGTAGTTTATCTATACTACTGTATATATATACTGTATATATATTGTGTATCCTATACACAACCATATGGGGTTTTTTTGTTTGCTTGTTTGTTTTTTAATTCTGCTAATTACATGCTTCTGTTCTGCTTTAACATCTCTCTAGGTGCCTGTTGGTGCTCAGTCAAGTTAGAGAGGTCTCTCATTTTCTTGCAGCATCAGAACAGTCGTACTTTATTTTGTTCAGCATACATTTTATATACCATCCACTTACAAACAAGAAGTTCATGTTCCTCTAACAGTTCCTTTAACCGGTAAATTGGTCCTAACTTCTCCCAGACAACAGTGATAAAGGATGAAAGGTTTCTCAGTTGTGACAAGATTAACAGCACATACTAAAGAACCTCCTGTTTATCCTTAAAGGCTATTTGCTCTTTGTCTTACACTCCAGACTCCCAAGGCTTCACAGTGATAAGGCCTCTTTGGTGACTCACAGCTGTATCTTCCCATACCAGGTAACATCTCAACCAGCAAGAGTTGATTAGGTAGCATGTATACTACCTGAGACAGCAGACAAAAAAAGAGCTGCCTCTGGTTATGTATAAAATCAGAGCTAACCACCTAGTAGACCTTATTTAAGACTCAGACCATCTTACCCTGTGAATGTACAGAGACATTATATCATATACTTAGCTATGATTCCGGAACTAAAAAGAAAAAAAAGATTTTATTTTTTTTTTTTAAAGCAGCCAGAAATCATTCTGTATATAACTTCTGAATACATTTCTAAAAAGGCATATTTACCTTTATCATTTATCATTTATCATTTGTCCGATGTATATACCTGCCATACTTGATTTTTCAAACAGAAGACTACAGGTGGCATTTCCTTCCAGATGTTAGTCAACTGGACTTCAACTTCTTTAACTATACATGTACAGTCCTTGATTATTCCTGTACAGAGTTCCAGGAAAAAAAAAAAAAAAAAAAAATCTGCTTTACTTCCCTGTGAATAAATATTAGAGGAATAATTCTAATAGCTCTACGAAAGTAAACAATAGTAACTTATCCCTCTAGCAAGCAGCAAGACATTGAAATGGAGTAAAAACAAAAGTGCAAAATCATAGAGCAGAAAACCATAGAATGACTTGGGTTAGAAGGGATGTTCAAAGATCCACTCCCCTGCCAGATAATGATTTTAAGAAACAGACCTAGAAGTAAAGGCAAGGCTTTGAGATTTATTTATTTATTTTAACTCTCCTGGTTTGGTTTTGGCATTAAACCACCTCAATCTTTTATTCCACTAGTGGAGATATAAAGTGAATCCAACTCTATGGCTTCGAACTCCTTCAGTTAATTTATTTCACTTTTCCAACATTATTTCTGAATTTAATTCAGACACTTGTCCATGGAAGATTTTGATCAGGAAACAATCTTGTGCTGACTCTGAACATCAGCTTTGAGTCCTCCATGTTCTCCCCTATCCTCCCTCCTCATATAGGTTAACCACTTTAAAAATTTGGATTTGATTTGTGCCTCTTCAATTCCATCAATTTTCAGAGACCTTCAGAAGATGGTGATGAGCAAAGGAGATACATAATGTCAATAAATACGTAAAAACAACTTTAAGCAAAAACACAAAATCTGGGAAAACAGCCTGTGTAGTTCTGATTAATCCAACAGAAGGAAACACTATTTAATGTAGTTTCAGTTGATCAGATTTTTACTGTGCGGATCACTTGTAGCAAGTTGTTGGGGGAGAAAAAAAGAAAATGAAAAGCAGAGAGGAAAAACAAAATAAAATCATATGGTACTGCATTACTGTGTTTCTCCCTTGTGACACTGGCTCATTTGTAAATGTTTCCTAATTTCAATAATGTTTGCACATAATCTACAAGAAGAAAATCCAAATTTCTAGCAGCAGCAGCTCTATTAGGTAAGTAATTCTAAGAAGTACCCATGTGCAATTTTAACTCCAATTTGGTCCAGTATTACCCATCTCTCATTCTTGTACTGCAACAATTCAAGTCCTATATTATTGTGACCCTGGTGTAAAACCAGAAGGTCCATGTGGCCAATTTATCTTCTTAATGAATATGCTCCTTTCCAATCTTAACTTGCATTGGAAATGTTTCAAAGCAAATCTAAGCTATGTGACAGCTCTATAATTTTATAACACAAAACAGTGTAACGTATTATTTTAAGGATTTGTTCATATTTCTAAATTGACATTTTTTCTCATCAGTACTTTGCATTAATGGGATTATAAATAGTATATAGACGAGTCTTGTAGTCCTATAGTAAAATGCTTCAGGAATATAGAAAACATCTCCCAAAACTTAGGAGAAAGAATGGCAAAGAATAATCAATAACATAAAAAGCAGAATCAAATGGAAACCCATCTTTATAGGTTTGACTGAAATTATATCTTCGTATTTTCAGTAACAATTAACGAAAAAAAAAGACAAAGGGAAAAACAGTTTCCCTTTTATTACTGAATTCAAATACCTCTACAACTACTAAAAGAAATAATCAAAAAGTAATACTTTTCTGCAATGTTCAAAACCCTAGATGCTGTTTCTCAGCACTGTTACACTTTCCTCATGTATGTATAATTAAGCCCTTCTCCAATATAGCTAAACAGACTGTAGATATCACATCATGAAATTCACTTCCTTTACTGTTCATCTTGAGATGTCTGCAAGACAAGACTAATTCCCTTAAAACAGTTATGTCTGCGTTCTTTTCATACCTTTGACAAAAACAACTAACTATACAACGGGTTAAATGCAACAGGTAAGAGAAATGTGATGGTACGAAAAATGCTTTGTAAAAATTTTATTGACTTTGGCATGCTTCTGGGCAAAAATTACTCAAAAATTACATTTCTGATAGACCAGAAAAAAAGCTGCAATTTAAAGAACTTGCAAAACATCACCTATTTTCTGTTTTAATACTGGTTTAGTACTTTAGTGCAAAAGAAAAAATGAGGACTCTCTGAATGAAATTTAGCATTCCATGTCTGAATATCGGGAAACATATTCTCGCTGTGAGGGTGACTGTGCACTGGAAAAGGCTGACAAAGGCCCTTTGGAGTCTCCCTCTTTGAGGCTGTCTAGACAAAGTCCTGGGTAACTTCCCCTATGCAGACAATGTGGTTGGACCAGACGGACCCAGAGCCTTCCCCCAGTCTCAACCATTCTGGAATGTTGCTATTCTGTTCTGACATTCCAGAGAGACAAGTTAATGATCACAGTATTCCTTAGAAAATGCTGAAATGTTCTTAACAATGGAAACTTCACCCCCATGTTTCTTTACAGACCATATGTTTGGCTGAGAACAAATGTCCTTCTACAATATTTTGTTTCTAGACTCCATCATTATGGTAATAAAAGAGCAGAACAAAAATTACGCCTTCTTAGCTTAATATAATTCTCATTTATGTTTTCTGTTTCCATCTGTGGCACTAAACAGTGACATCAAAACAAAAATAATCTTACAGATGGCATAATAAAGTGAAAAATATTTGTTTTCTTCTTAAATCCCATTTTTAAGTGGCTGTTAACACTCTAAAGCCAACAAGAAGACTCTCATAATATAAATGTAGCATAAATGTATACCTAGAACCATAGAAGCACAGAATGTAGCAAGTTGCAAGGGACCCATAAGGAACACTGAGTCCCTACCCCTGGCTCCACACAGAAGCACCCCAAATCCAAACGCTATGTGTGAGAGTGGTGTCCAGATGCTCCTTGAGCTCTGACAGCTTGAGGCCATGCCCACTGCCCTGAGGAGCTGTTCCATGCCTACCACTCTCTGGTGAAGAACTTTTCCCTCACTCCCACCTGCCCCTTCCCTGACAGCTTCATGCTATTTCCTCAGGCACTGTCGTTGTCACCAGAGAGCGGAGCTCGGTGCTGCTCCTTCACTCCCTGTGAAGAGCTGCAGCCGCCATGATGCCTCCCCTCAGCCTCCTCTATGCTGGGCTGAAGAAACCCAGGCGTTCGTTGATGCAGCTGCTTCTCATACATCTTCCCCTCCAGACCCTCCACCATTTTCAAAGCTCTCCTCTGGATGCTGAGCAGTAGCTTTATGTCCTTATACTGGCACCCAAAACCGCACACAGTGCTCGAGGTGAGGCTGTGGCCACATCAGCACAGAGTAGGGCAGGACAATCCTTTTCCTCAACCAGCTAGCAGTGCTGGATACCACAAGGATGCTGTCCAGCCCCTTGTTTCCCAATCTGAGCATATACATATCCAGAAATATATCCAGGGTTGCCATGTCGCACATGCAGAATCCAACACTTGCTGTTCTTAAACATCATGTGGATGGTGGCTGTCCAGCCCTTAAATTCATCAAGACCTCTTTGAAAGGCTTCTCCATCCTTGAGAAAGGCAACAGCTCTTCCTAATTTAGTATCATTTGTAAACTTATATACTGTACAATTTCTGCAGCCAGCTCATTTATAAAAACATTGAAGAGAACTGGTCCTAAAATGGAGGTCTCTGGAACCCTAGTAGTGTCTTGTGGCCAGTCTGATGAAAGGCCATGTACTATAATCCTTTAAGCCTAATCCACCTGCCAATTGTTCAGCCATTGTACTATGTACTTGCACTGGACATTTTGTTCAGAAGGATACCATGAGAGGCAATGCTGTTAAAATTTTAAAATTTAAAAAATAATAATAAGAAGAAGAAGAAATAAATCACTGTCCTCCCTTGTTCAACCTGACCCCCGAAAAACTGAAAAATTTAATATTTTTCACAATAGAGAAGAATGCATCAGCACTATGAGTTTCAGAAGCATTTTATACTTGCCAGTACATGCACTGGTTATGTAACTGGGAAAAACTATTAGTAAATCACAGGTCATTCTTAAAAGCCTTTTTCTAAGAGACAGAACTCTCAGTAGATACGCTCTGGAACATTCCTAGTTAAATGTTGCCTTACAGTTCTCCCCCCAGAAAAGGAGAAAATGCAAGAATGTACCTCTGCTTAGGAAGGAATCTCACATTCCCTGTACTGCCATCTCCAAGACAAAAAGTAGCACAAATAAGTTTTGTATCACTTATTGAAGTAACTCTTTCAAAATACATAGCCAATGCCTAATTAATAAATATAATAAGTGAGCAGTGAGGTATAAAATATAATATTAAAAATAAGTTTATCTGGTACCTATCTTAAAATCTTTTCAGAAACAGACGTCACCATCCAGAAATCACAACTTTGAACAGCCTTATATTTAAGTGCAGTTTCACCAGTGTATCTCTGTACACTGCTTTTGTAAACACACTCTGTAATGACATGTTATGTCATGGACCTATCCTGAAATACAGCTCTACAGTGCTTGTTTTCATCATGACAGGTTAATTATGACAGCATTCCAAGAGATTTAAGAATTAGCCAGTTGTCCTTGCTGAACTGGTAAGAGAAAAAGAACTTTTTACACAGAAGAATACACTGAGTCAAACACAGTGTTTCAGTTTTATATCCTTAAATGATAAGAGGCATTCCATAGCACACAATAACATTTGATACTTTTAAAAATTTCTTTCATTATACAACTGTCAATCTTAAGGAGCTTTAGGCAAAAAGGAGATAGAACAAATGGCTTTCATTTAAGCTTGCAGCTTTCTCAGTCTGAAGCAAGACGTAAAATGTTGCTTGTACTGAGATAACATCTCTTCTGTGCATGTACATTAGGAAACCCTAAATAAAACAGTAGACCAATACACCATTTAATTTCACTGAATATCTCCTTGTCAACACCCAAGTCCAAAGGCCTTTGTATACTTATTTGTATCCTTGGTCAAGAAATACATCTATAGCAATCTGGCAGTTGATTAAGAACCATCCTAACTCTTCAGTTTGTTGGCAAGTTATCAATAATAATTTTAAAAGGGAAAATCCAACAGCTGTTGGATTATAAGGGCACATAAACCAAATGGCTGTTTTACTAGTACTATTTTCTGTTTTACCAGTCAGTAGTTACACAGTCCAAGGCCCTAGGGTGAGTATAAATCCTCGAAGTATTTTCACACATCCTTTCTTTTATTTGCATGATTAGCCAAGTCAGTTTAGCCACATGAAAGGAGTTTAAAATGTATGGCTTGTGTCAAGGGCCAAGCACGTAACAAAATTCCTGGAAAGTATTACTAAATTTACGGATTTTGTTTTGCCTTCCGTTATGTACACATTATCATTCACTTCCATGGGCTTATTACTGTTGATAACTATTCCTCATCTAACAGAATGCTGAATCACGTAGTCCTAAATAATTACTTCTTATATTTATGCACTTCTGCGTAGGATGATCTTTGCTGCTGGAAGATGAATCATGACTCCCAGCAGAAGGTAGGCAAAGCCCAGCAAAACAATCTTAACAAAGGAAGTGTTACTTCAGCCACTCAGTGCTCTTGTTTCCATACTACAAACATTTTTAACTCTTTAGTATTATACACTAAGAGGAAGGAGCTGCCACAGGAGAAGGCAGAAGGCAGAAAAATAATGCCAATATAGTTAGCATATATATAGTTAGCAATATATAGTTAGCATCAGCACTACCAAATTTAACATGTTTCTGTTTCAACAAAAATAGCCTTTAAAGATAACCTAAACGTGACATTCAAAAAGTTTACCAAACCAACAACAAACCACAGAATTTTTTTTTTTTTTTTAAATTAGGTAGTTAAAGAACAATTAACTCTCTGGAGGCAGAGACACTGATTTGTAGCAAAGCAGATATCCAGGTTAGACACACATGTCCAAAATACAATGATACTTTATAGTCCTGGGCATGGTATAAGTACTGTGTACCTTCTCAATGAAACAGTGGTGGAGGTGCCAATCTCCTGAAATCACAGAAATGCTAAGAATTAATAAACTTCTACTGACTTCAACAGGATTAAGTTTGAGTCATATATGCTAGCTACACTACAAGTACAGCAATGAATTTGTGCAGATAAATAATTCAGACCTTCATAACTCAGAGAAATAAATAACACCTCAGCCTTGGCCTTATCTGGCCCAAGTACCCAAACATCCGGAGGTGGACATAACTCACTTTCATTTCAACAAGGTCATCCACCCGGACACTGCTGTCAACAGCTGGGCTGAAGCAAACAGCATCAACTGGAGACAGCTGTGAGGTTTGGTTCCGAAAAGTCACACCTCTGTTCAAAACAAGGACATTAGTGCAGACACACCTGAGGATGGCAGAAGGCAAAACTAATTAGCGATTCTAGTCCAAAGAAAAACTGCGCTGTAAATCAGTCTAAGTTATTTCGCTGTCAAACATTTCGCTATAATGAAGATGTATGATCTACAAACTAGTATCCAAAATATATGGATTTATGAAGGGTCAAATGATTTTTAAAAGACTGGCAATAAACATGTTATTGAAAAATACACTGCTCTGTTCTTCATGACAAGCCATTACATAGCCCAAATTTATGCAGAGTTTATGAAAAATGGAAGCACAATATTAAGTACCTGCTACAACTTCTCCCAAATGGTGAACTGGTGTATAGATAAAATTCCACAAGAAGAGGAAAAAGCCTGCCAAGAACCTCATACAATCTCCTCATTATCTGCATCAATGAGGGTGATCCATTTATAATGAACCACTGGCAGGTAACAATATGGCACTCATGAAACATAGACTCCCTTTCTAGTTATTTTTAATGATTTGTAGAAGAAACATTGTTCACGCCCTAAGAAAGGACAGGCACTATGTCTCCATATAAACTACAGGCAGTGTGTGTTCATATGACTTCTGTCATGCAGCATGAAAAGAGGATGTACTATTTTCCCATAAATGCATTACCGTCAAGGTCTACATGAAACAGTCATTTATAACAGAAGCACTGACATTCTTTTTAGCTAGACCATTTCAAGCATGATTTCTATATTAAATGTTTTTGTTTTTTTTTAAAAAAAAAGACTGATTAGAGGCAGCTTAAATCAATATGCACTTAATTATGAAACAGCACATTTCAATTCTACTTAATTATATTTCTGTACTCCGTTCCTACATAAACAATTATAATTTTTTTTATACCATGCGGAAAGTTCAGAATAGCAAAAAGAGATCTGATTGACCTTCTTGAAGTTTACAGGGAATCTGCATTATGTAAGGGCTCTCAACTTGATAGTAGGAAAAAATTACTCTGACTTAAAATTTTGTTTTGATTAAATATACACAAGTATGCCTGAGCAGCACGTGGCATACTTGATCTCGATCTTGATAACAGGCCCTGTGATTACATATAATAGAAAGTTAACTAGCATTGATAGTTTTCAAAGCATCTGCATTATGTTTTTTCTGAAAAATAGGTTTAGAAAAGATTGCTTCCATTATCTGCAATTTTAATCTAATGAAAACAGAAAAAAATACATAAATGGCAGCAACCAAATACAACATAATTTCATGCCAAATCAAAACTAAGCAAGTATTTTACCAGTAAGTTAAAACAAGGCTGCCTCTCTAGCTTCATGATAAAGAAACCAAGAGAAGTAAGTACACTGATGATATTCTGGTTCTTCAAGATGCCAAGCACTGGCAATTAAGAGCAGCAAATGAACATTAGCACTGAAAATCGGCACAGAAGGTGCTGACTAAGGCTAAAAAATAGGCAAGAGCCAAATCTCACCTGTTGCGTATCAAGCTTCCAAGTAAAAATCACTAGATTAGTCTATCTTAGATGACAGAAAAAAAAAAAAAAAAAAGAAAGAAAGAAAATCACCTTCTACAAAGTATGCAATAAAATGACTGTTTTCTCACAGCAGAAAAAAAAAAAAAAAAAAAAGGATGAATTATCATAGCAAGACTGGCATAAACCATATATTTTACTTTGTTCTCTGATTTATCTCTCATTTCCAATTCAGCTCAAAATACAATGATACTAATGACCTGAAACACAGCAGGTTACTGCATAAATTGAAGTAGTTCTCCAAGTTAGCTTTAGGCCAAAACTACTAAAATCAACTTTTAACACTAAGTTATGCTTGTATCATCCCAAGACATTATCCTTCCCTAGGATAAAATTAAAATATAGATCAAATACAAATCATACCAAGCTCTTCTTAAAAATCACACATTGTCAATCCCTAAAAAAATATTTATTAATTTGGTTAAGTATGCTTTCCTTTTGACGTATATAGCATGGAAGTACAACTTATCTCACTCTAATTCATAGTAATACAATTGCACTAACAGTAAATACTTTGTTACAGGACTCTTTCAACAATATATTATTCCAACAATAAAGGGGAAAGTTGCTACATTTACATGCTGTGTCCAAAATTGTCAGTCAGAGATGAAGTATTACATCAAGGAAGAAATTGCTCAGCTGGGTTTGGCCTCGCCTCTGTAATACCCTTTGAAGTTCTGCTACTGCATTTAAAATGTCCTTCAAACATTTAAAATTACTATTAATTTAAATGGAGAACAACATGAGAGCAGTCAGGAAACCTATTATTTCTACTATGGGGGAAAAAAAAACAATAAAAAAAACCACTGAACAAATATTGAAACAAGGGCTTACTAAGGGTTAACACCCTACTTTGCTGCACTATCTCGATTTATTGTGGAAAATTTCAGGTTATCACAGAGAAAACAAGCATCTCTTGCCAATCACACATTCAAAGGCCATGTGTGAGGCAGAGGAATCCTTGAGACCACACAAAGTAGTGTGTAATTTGTGCCCTGAGGGGCATATTCTAGAGAAATGTGAAACCAGGACACAACAGTCATACCCAGATGTTCACCTTTCTTCAACACCCACATCCTAATGACTCACACTCGTAAAACCACCGCCATGGTTACCTCCTTTTAAAGGAGCCTCATAGGTCAGCAGCATACTTATTTCTCTTGGATTCTTCTCCAGCAGTGAAAAGTGGAAACCCAGAACACCAATGCTGACTCATGTCTTCTAATCATAAAAACACGAGTATCACAAATGTGCAAACGCTGTGTCACCATCAGCTCATCACCAGTCCACCTTGCATAGCTTGTTTCTAAAGATCTTGCAAACCTACAAACAAATCAGTTAATATTCTTTTTTTCCTCGTTATGCATAGAGAATGGAAAAAAAATGGAATTCACACCCTTATACGTACACTTTTTTAACTAATGCCCTTCTCATGGAGAAGGTTTATCCTTATACTTTATACATCTGCAAAACAAATTAAGAAGTACTTCTCAATTCAACCAGTGCAGAATGAACAATGTATTACCATCTCATGCTACAGTATTTTTCAGAATACAGAAACCATTAGTGGTCTTAAATTTATTTATTCTTTTAAGCGTCAGTCTGGGTGCACACATTCTAGACTAGCAATTTTCTGCCTGGCTATACCTTTATATTTTCAAATGCGTATTTTGTATTCATTTGTATGAAGCCTGCATATTCACCATCTGACTGGGCCTATGAATGTTTTATGGGAATACATCTCAGCACAGGAGGCACAGAAATTAATTTCCACAAGCAAAGTGCTGCGGTTTTAGCTTTTCGTATTCCCCAGTGGAATCCACTTTCCTGAAAGGTAAAAAAGGGGTCATTTGTGACAGAAGAATTTGTTCTTATTAAGAAACAAAAGTTACTTACTGTCTTTGTTCATTTTGCAACAAGTATTTTCATTATTTATTTTGTTATTATTTGCTACAGTTACTGAAGCTGTGAGGTGAGTGATCTGGAATTTCCCTTTATCCAACTGCCAAAGCACAACTGCAGCATGTTAGCCATTGGTGTCCTCACTTGTTTCTAGGTGGTTGCTATTTTTGAAATCTTCCCTGGAAGTTTAGTTTCCCAGATGGGAGGATGGAGGAAAATGGAATGACCACTAGACTAGGCAACCCAAGCAACTTCAATCTTTTGCTTGCAGTAATGTCTCCAGGGTTTTTACATATCTTTAAAACTCCTGGTGACAGTTTGAAAATGGGTATGTAAGATCCTAGTGTCTCCCAGGTTGTTATTTATTTGTATAATTTCATTGAAATCAGTCTTCTTATTCTTTCTGCCAAATGTAACTTCGCACTGCCACATACAGGGGAGGTTTGCTCTTCTGGGAAAGAGATGTACATGAAGATGAAGAAGTATAATTGAACTAATTTTGTAAAAGCCTGGCAGAATAGAAATGAGGTTTTAAAAATCAAAGGCAATTCTCAATTTATTTCCTCCGTGATGTATTGTACAGTCCTCTAGTTATTCCTTCTTAAATTATAAGGAAGGCTAATTTACCACTAGCAAAGTAAGGGAGATGCGTCCCAACACTGTAACCCTTCTTTAAGTTTACTTCGGTGGACTTAGTGAAATTGAAGCCAACAATCTTTATCTTCACTGAATTTAGGATGCAAAAATTAGTGCATATCCATGTCTACACACGGACATACCTCACATTTTTAGTGAGATGATTTTTAACTTGTATGCAGTATTTTATTTCTACTAAATATCTTAGAAAGTATATACTTTTGAAACAAAAATGTTCTGTCAGTTACTGAAGTGAAAAATAGCTTAGAATTTTGCAAGATTAAGACTATCGGAATTATAAGGAATAGAGAAGCTGAAAGGAAATTGTGATTTTCATGATTTATGGTCATACTTCCTAATTTTTTAAATGTTATCGCCAGTGGCTCACTGTTCAGTTTTAGAGCTCCAACTCACTGTATATGAATTCAGATTTCACATTACAGTCTAAACTTGTGTATTTCATAGAATCACAGAATCACGTGAGTTTGAAGGAATCCTTAGAGCTCATGTAATCCAATTCTCCTACTATAAACAGAGACACCTATAGCTCAGTCAGGTTGCTCAGAGCTTGATCCAGCCTGACCTCAAATGCTTCCAAGGACAGGGCATCAACCATATCTCTCGGCAACCTGTTCCAGTGCTTCACTACCCTTATTGTAATAAACTTTTTTCCTTATATCCAAATATATATTTTACTCAGAGGGTGGTGAGGCACAGGCACAGGCTACCCAGAACAGCTGTGGATTGCCCATCTCTGCAGGTACTCAAGGCCTTGTTGGACAGAGCCTTTGGCAGCCTGATCTGGTGGGTGTTAACTATGCACACAGCTGGGACTTGGAAGTGGATGATCCTTAAAGTATTTTCCAACCCAAGACACTCTATGGTGACTAGTTCTATGATACTTCTAAATTCTCTTTAACAAAATCAGTTTCTAAAACCAATTCAAGATTTTAAGTTCTTTACTATGAGAGTGGTGAGGTGCTGGAACAGGCTGCCCAGAGAGGCTGTGGATGCTCCATTCCTGGAGGTGCTCAAGACCAGGTTGAAAGGGACCTTTGGAAGCTTAGTCTACTAGCAGACTGGGAGGTTGGCAGCCCTATCTGTGGCAGGGGGGTTGGAACCTGACGATCCTTGGGGTCCCTTCCAACCCAAGACATTCTATGATTCTAAGATTCATGATTTCTAGCTTGATTTCTAGCTGAGAATATCAGATGTTCATATCTAGCTCAGCAACAGAGGAGTATTTTTCTGATATTCTAATGCCTTATTACAAGATCTATGAATTTAAACTAAGTTAAGATTTACAATTACTTTTTAACAGAAAACTCATAGAGATTTTCATCATAAATGGGCATATTCTGCTTTTTTATTTTTCCCAGAAAAATCAGCAAAGTAATTATTTAGTGCCAAAGAATATGACAGAGAACTAAACCACATCCATCACCATTCTGATTAGAGTTGCCTCTACAAAGATATGAAAGGGATGCACAATTGTACAAAGAAACAGTGAATTCTGCAGTTTTGTTCTTTTGTTGTTATTGTTGTTTGTTTGTTTTTCTGTATTATTCTGGGGCTTCAAGAACTTACAGGCTTTCCCATTTAAAAGATCTGACTGGGCAAAGGAACAGCAATTTGCATGACATGGTCTCCAGATCTAAGACATCTCCCTATACCTTTTGATCACTTAACCGCTGAATTAAAGACACCTGGAGTGGCTAACGAGTACTGCAAAGAAGACAGCAAGTAGCCATCGTTTGCAAGGAAACATGGAACATACTTAATCCTCTTCTCAAGGGAGGGGACAAGCCACCAGTATATTCCACTGCAACAGAGCCATTGTGTACACCAGCTCTGAGATTCATACTACTGCTTCTTAAAATAGAAGTGTCATCTGAGTGTAGACTGGAAGCTTTGTTTTCATAGCACAAATGACTTGGTTAAATCAGTGTGCCCTTAGTAAACACATTACCTGTCCAAATTACTCATTGTTCTAATACAACTAAGGTTATAGTCATTTATTTGGTAAAAAGGGATTCAAAAGAAGTAAGAACAGAATAACGGAGGCTGATTTCTGTTAATCAGACACTCCTCCATCATATCAACTAGTGTAACTGACAGTGGAGGTGCAGAAATGCGTTCTTATGCACCTAGCACATAACCCTTAGAAATGAGCTCCAGCAGAGAATGTAAAAGACAGATGACAGAATAATACCTTTTTTCCCTAATATTTCTAAATTCATGTTAAGACTTCAATTTTGCAATTCCCTGTGCATTTGCTAATTTTCTTCTTTTTCACAAAACCCCTTGCACTTAACATACTCAGTTTTACAATGACTTCACAACTGGTTTAATCTACTTTAAGGCTAGATTACAGAGAAAATTTCAGCTTTTTTTATCATTAAACCAAGATATCCATCGGGTTAGGGAAGATTTTCACTGCCTTTATCTACAGGAAAAAGAATAGAAAGAACAACATAACACTACATCTGACATCCTGTCTTTTCCACAAATACTCACATGAATGAATGAAGCACACATGCAGAGTCTGATGCAGTAGTAAATGAATGACTTTGTTTATGATGAGATGATTTGAAAGCTGGGAAGTTTAGTTTTACTTAAGTAAAGCATTAGTTAAACCAAATAAGCTCAATTAAGTTTCCCTAAATGTCTGAGATTATACACCCTGGAAATCACACGTTACCTTTGATAGTATCCCAATGAATGTTTCTTGACAGTTCACTTTGAACACTAATTTAGTTATTAATTATTGTCTTTTATCATGGACTGTCTCTTTCAGAAGTACCAAATGAATACTCTTGTATTTATCTGTGATTCTTTTTCTTATAATTAGATAAAGCACTTTGAAATAAAGAGACCTGCCACACTGAGAGCTTCATGAAAGTCTTGGTATGTGCTTAACCAGCAGGCCACTCATTATCGGGCATTCATTTCATATGACAACTGTAAGTACTCCATTATCTCAGGGACAGCAGCTGTACTGCACAGGGCAGCAATTCTAAGACTGCTACCAGGTATCATTTCAGTCAGGCCCATACATGTTGACAAATGACTTCTACACTTTCCTACTGGTAGCACTGCTCTCAGGAAAGCAGATGCTTGATGTTTCAATCAGTAAATGCAGTGAACTAATGCCTTTGAGCTTTGCCAAAGCAATGACCCAAATACAACAAGGGACAACAACTGCTGACACTTTTACTCTTTTTATGCTGTGCCACTTCTTACCTCCTTCTCTTCTTGCTGAGCCTTCCAAACCATGTCACTGATGGAGAAAAAGACTAGAAAAGAACCAATAACAGTAGAAAAAGCAACACAGAATGTTGACACTGGTCACTGACTTGGTAAGACATACAACAGTGATTTAAGAAACAACTAACATAGAAAACCACTGTGCAGCTCTTATCTGAATATCTAAAATATCATCTTTCTAGAATCCAAAAAGTAAGCTTCTCCCAGTAACTTTTTTTTTTTTTTTTTTTTTTTTTTCTGCAAAGAGACTGAATATAAAGAAAACACTGTACAAAAATAAATAATTTGTACTGGAAGACACTGCTTATGCAAAAATTTGGAATGACCAGTAAACCACTTATTCAGAGTAGGTAAAAATTACTCTGTTCAATACACACAAACACTGTACATTTCCAATACCTAACATCTGTTGCAATGACTGAAAAAGGTAACACAAGATAAGCTTCATTTTTAGTTTCTAGTTTGACATCTCCACAGAACTTCTGGCTCACATGCGCCCTTCCAAGTTCATCTTCCTTTTGACCAATTTTTGATTATGTCAAAGCAACTTTCAGTATAATTCCAACTTCAGTAATTTATCTTGTGAGATTCCTATGGCACTAACACACAGTTATTAACTAATCTTGAAACAAAAATACAAAAAACAAAAAACAAAAATTTTCTTCTTACTAAATTCAAACTAATGTTGATATTTTCATCCACTCTTTAAGATTATAGTTAGTACATTTGTAATTTGGGCTTTATTGAAACAGTTTGGTGTTTTTTGTGTGTGTTTGCTGTTGTTGTTCATCTCATGGATTTCATGACATTTGATTTACTTATTCTTTCCTCCAGAAGTTTACTTTTAGCTATGTAATTTACCTTTTCCTCAGAGGGAAGAGAACTAAGTGCTTGTTCATGTCATTTACAGCAGTGCCCCGACAACAAAGGAAAACCTCTAACCACTGTAGTGAAGGAGAATTACTGACTGAAGAAGCAAAAGAAGACTAAGTGAACATCAAAACAGCCAGATATCCTGTGTCAAGACGGAAAAGATCAGATTACTCAATAGATCAAATTATGGAAACTCATAACCAAAATAAATAAATAAAATAATATTGTTACTAGAAATAACTAGCATGATGAAATTGGAGATTTAGCCTTCTATTTTAACAAGAAAAAGCATTATCTCATCAGCAAAAGGAAGCTTGGTCTCCATTAAGTGTTTAGTATAGACCAGAGAGGAGTGCTGATCAACAGCAGGCTTAACATGAGCCAGCAGTGTGACCTGGAAGCCATAAGGGCAAACCACATTTTGGGGTGCATTAAAAAAAACAGCACAGCCAGATGGTCAAGACATGATTGTCCTGCTGCAGTGCTGGTGAGGCCTCACCTAGAGTACTGCATACAGTGCTGGGCTCCATAATATAAAGAGGATGTTAATGTCCTTGAAGGCATTCAGAGAGGTGCAATAAAGGTGCAATAAAGAACGGGAAGGCATGTCCTGATAGGAGAGGCTAAGGTCACCTGGGTTGTCTAGTCCAGAGAAGAGAAGGCTGAGAGGTGAACCCATTGTTCTCTGCTGCTTACCAAGGAGGAGAAGCTCAGAGGGCGGTGCCAGCTTCAACTCCTAATCACCTATGTAGGACAGAAGTGTCACAAAGAGAAGGGGAGGTTCTAACTGGACATTAGGAAACACTCTTTTTTACTATGAGAGTGGAGAAACATTGGAACAGGCTTCCCAGAGAGCTAGTTGATGTCCTACGCCAACTGGTGTTCAATAAACTTTTGGATAACATCTTCATGCTGTAATTTTTGGTTAGCCCTTAAGTGGGCAGGCAGTTCGACCACATATCTCTGAAGGTCCCTTCCAAAAGAACTCTACTCTACTCTACTCTACTCTACTATCTCATCCTATCCCATCCTATCCCAATTCTATTTAAAACTGAATTGTTGGATCTCGTTGTTAATAAACATCTACAGTGCAGTTGATGGGGGCGGGTTCTTTTTGGTGGCAAGCAACAGTAGAACAAGGGACAACGGGCAGAAGCTGGAATACAGGAAGTTCCATGCTAATGCAAGGAAGAAGTTCACTGTCAGAATGACAGAGCACTGGCACAGGCTGCCCAGAGAGGTTGTGAAGACTCCTTCTATGAAGGTATTCAAGACCCATCTGGATGCCTATTTGTGAGACCTGCTGTAGGAACCTGCTTTAGCAGGGTGCTGGACTCAATGATCTCCAGAGGTCCCTTCCAACCTCTACAGATCTGTGATTCTGTGATTCTAGGATGCTACTGACAGACAGGACATACAAATCTGCACCACAGTGTATTCTGTAGTCTACCTCCTTTAAAGAACAGTGAGAGCAGTTGAAGAATGCTACAAAGACTGAAGCACTTGGGAAATTCATCACAAGATTCCAAGTAACTGTAACTCATTTCATAAGGAAACCTGGAGAGGAAGACAGGACAAGGAGATTGGACAGCCAAAGGCTTCTTCCAAATGAAATTATTTTATGATTTATGATAGAATCAATCATCCATATCTTCAGTATCAAGTACTTACACATTAAAGGAATGATACCAAGCGCAAACTGATGGACACATAAATCTCTGAAGGAGAAATGGTACTGGACCATAGATCTATGGATGAGAGTCAGCCCAGACTGGTTGTATATTAAGACTAGTAATCTACATTTAGAACTGACCTTCTCACAAAGATTTTATAATCAAGTACAACACCAATCAAAGCCAATACAAAAGCAAAGTAATTGTTTAAATACAGGCAATGCAATATAAGCCCTGCATGAAGACACTATGATACAGAAATGGCAATGAAACTAGACCTATATAAAAAAATAATCTATTGTAGCTAGAAGCGGATGGTACATTCATGGAACTGTATTAACTAACATCAGCAGCTTCAATGCCACTCCAAACAATAAAATAACACTATTTCAAAATGTCACCCTCTGTATTGTTACAGGACAAGTAGGCTGAGTCAGGTAAAAAAGTGCCTCAGTACACTTCTGAAAAGACTCTCCCTGAAAATGAGTGAATAATTTCAACAATGGGAAAGCAGAAGGTATTGATGGTCTACTACCAAGTCCTGGATGAACACGGATGTCAGGATGAACTACAATCAACTTCAGAATTTTGTGTTCTTGATAGCTCTAAGGCAACTTACTCCCAATCAAAAATCCAAAATACTTTGTTTCAGTGCTAAAGAAATAAAAGTGGTATAAACTCAGAACAATGACTACAAAGTTCCTAAAATACACATACATGTAATTTCACAACTCTGTCAGAACTACTTATAAGCACAAAACAACGTGATTCAACTCATTACAACATACCTTACAGAAAACTACATATCAAGCAAAAATCAGGGCTGCATAGTCTGCATACACACCCAAACTCTAATCTCATTCATATTTAAAGCCCAAAGGAAATAACATAGTAGCTAACACAAAACATTCTCTCAGAACTGTTTCATTTTTATCCCAGCTTTTTCACTCTATTGGTTTAATTATCATATTAAATCCTTATGTCTTTTCAAATGAATGCCCACACCAACAGGAGAACTTTTTGATCTTTTAAACTCAGCTCAGAACTTATTACAGCAGCTGCAGTAATATCCTCCACCCACTATTGGAATCATGTTCACAGGTGTGGATGTAATATAAAAGAAGAGGAAATATTCATTTTAAGATGCCCTTTATCACCTGCCTGAGATGTGTACTTCCCACACATACCACAAACCATATTTATCTGCAGGATCATAAAGAACAGCAAGCTATCTTTTCATGAAAAACATCACCACATCTCCACTTCAAAATTTATCCTGCAAAATCAGACTGTGTGCAGTCAAACAGCACTTGCTCGACTTACCTATTTTTGGGTGGCTCAGATTACCCACATGATTCAGTAACCAAGGAACAGTCTTTAAACAGGCATTCAAGAGACTACGTGACATAAATTTAGCATCATTAAAAAACCATTTATTCTTAAGAAGTTCTGACTCTTCACTAGCAAAAGGGGTAGGCCACTGGTTTTCACTACAAACTTATTCTGGACAGTTGCCCAGGTGCTAAGTAAACACCGCGTTCACCACTGATAAGGCCTGTCAGCATGGTTGGTGCAGCCTGTCACTCAAATGCAGCAAATGGCATATATTAAACTGAACATGAGCATCAGTAAACAGTTTCTGGGCTTTCCCTTCTTGACAGAGGAAGAAGAAGCTAGAAGAGAAACAGATAGTGATAGAAACACAGAAGAAATTTTCAAGTTGTTAAAATCTTTAATTCCCCAAAGAATTCACACAAGCTTTTCTTACACGCAACACTTGAAGCTTCAACCTGCTTAAATAAACAGTACACAACTAGCTAAAGAAACAGTCTAAAAGTAGCAATTTCATTTCTCACCTAACCAACAGAGCACAATTACAGCAATGTAAAAGTCTTCAAGAGAAAGACAGAAAGCGAGCATTCTCAAAGGAAGGACATACATGCACAGATACTCCTTGACAAAATAAATAAATAAACACTAAATGAAGAAAATGTATTCAGGAAGCATCATTTTTAAGTGTTATAATTTCAACAGGACATTTCTAAGGCAGTCCAAAATCTCTGCGTGGATTACCAGTGTAATTACCAGTGCACCAGTTGGCAATCTGGTACATGATGATATATTTCCGCTGTTCAGTGATTTTTTGTCTTTTCCCCTATTTGCTATTAGACTATTTTCAATAAATTCCTCCCCGCATCACCCTCTCATTCTATTTTATCAATCTTATTTTTAATTGGCCTGTACTCTGGTCATGTTTAGATATCCCCAAAGTCAGTTATAACAGACCTGAAACAGAAAGTAGAGCAAGCTGGTGTGCTTGAATTACACCCCAACACAAGATGCATGTTAGACAGTAACTATTCACAAAATCCAGTTATTTTCAGATGGAGGTTTACTTTGGAGACAAAAAGGAAAATATATTCTGACAATGTCAAAAATGTTCTGCTTCCAAATGACTTCCCCTTTCAAATTCTGTTTATATTATGTTATGATGGCACACATGAAAACATGAAGATGAAATGGAAACCAAACACCACTTGCAATATTTTGGTCCAGCCTCTATTGGTTCATTTTTAGCTTTCCTCTGCAAAACAAGTTGAGAAAATTTGGCATTATCTCAAATTAAACCAAATCTCTAAGTATGCCATGACATAGAATGCACCATTTTACAACATTATCAGATGGTAAAACTGAACCTAAAATCAAAGCAGTGGATATTGTCACAGTAGAGCACATTCCTTATCTTTGATTAAAGAAACTCAGTCTAGCAAACGAAGCAAAAGAACATCCTTGTTGAGTCTCCACGAAAGCAAAGATTTAAAGATTTGAATTTTTATTTTTATGTCCAATTATTAAGAAGCCATAAAACATTTTTGCTTCAAGTCTTAAAAACAAATAGAAAGACCTCCCTCTTCCATAGCATCCACATTACGGGAGATTACACAGCAGAGTACCACCTTCAACATCATGTCCTCAACATGAGTTACACAATTACTTTGGTGACATCAACTGCAAAAGTGAATGACTGCTTATTTTCCCATGGTACTACTTATAATTACTCTGAATCAAAGGTATGTCACTTTATTTCAACTGACAACAAAGCACAGTTTATTTCCTCAGTTCATATGTACATAAACAACAAAGCAGTGCTGGCAAAGATGCTGATTTACTCTTAAGTATCAAGAACAATTCCAACATATATTCTGCATTTAAAATTTCTTTTCTGCTTTATTTGTTTCCTAAGACCCCTCTGTTGATTTTTTGTTTGTTGGTTTTTAATCGTGTGGAAAAGGCTTTGGGGTTTCCATCTGAATCCTCTACTTGTGATCCCAAGAAATTGAAACTGAAATCCCAAAAGCTTACATGTATGACACTAAAAAGAAGCAATACCAGAAATTGTGAAAACTTACTTTAAAGCTTCAACAGCTTGCAGAAACAAAAGGTATACCTAATGCCTGTGAAACTGTATGTTTTCCTTGGAAACAGTGTCCCTGTGGTCAGTTAAAGGTGTACTTAGCCTTTATCCTCATCTCAGAACCTTCAAAATCCCTTTCTCTCTTTCAGTCAATCTGCCTTGCACAAAAGCAAAATAACCAAACAATTCTCACACATTTCCCCTCTGAACAGTCTTGAGAGTATAGTTCCATTACTCTTTGTTCATTTTTCACTGTGCAAGTATATCTTCGCAGCATCTTGATAAAATCCAGATGGCTCATCTGTCACAAGTCAAAACAATCACACATCCTGAGTTGTATGGTCATACTCATCAGACTGTATTCTCCAAAGCCTCCTCCTATGTCCGCAGTCCAAAACTCTGCTGATTCTCTAGATTCAGCAGTACTAACCTGAAGTTATTTAAGCTCTAATGGTAAGGAATACTGTAAGTATTTTTAAATTACTATGTTTGTTTTTACTTCATTTTTTCCCCACACGGCTGAAGCAAAACCACCTGGAAAAGCAGCCATTAAGCAAAAATCTGCTTTATGCCTGCTTTTAAAAAATTAATAAATATATCCATATTAGAGTAATTGATTTGATCTACTCTTCATTACATTACAAGAACATCTACTTATTAAGACAATGCTCTTTAGGAAGTGACCTTATAAAGGAGAACTACTTGGGTTATCTGACACACAGACCTGTATTACACCTATGATGTCCTGCTCTAGCAGAATAAACTGGCATCACTAAAAGCTGGAAAAGCATTGTCACCACAGGACAGACAGTTCAGGTAGGACTGAGCCAGCTCAGAGGTATTCTCATATTGGAAATATAGAACTCCCTTCATCTCTACCAGCCTCTCCAAAAGCTTGAATTTTTTCAATAAGGTTGTTGTAAATACCATATAATGAAGCACAGAAATACTGTCAGTGTCACTGTCTGCCTCAGAGGGCTTAAATTCTGGGCAGTAAAAAGAGTCAATGTAGAAGAAAAGCAACTACATCAAGGAAGCTTTACAAAGGACTAGTATGTAGCCCTAGGCACATACGCCACCACATGATCTAAATCCTTGCCTCGATGGCTTCAAGATGGTACTTCAGTCTCAGTTTTGTCATTGGGTTAATTTTGTAGAGTTACCCAAATGACATTTTTCTACCCACAAAAATGCTCAAATGGACAAACCAACACCAAATCCATTCTAAAATATAATGCATGTGTCTTTTTCATTTGGATGAGATCCTCGCTGTTACTATATAAGTAACTAAAGACTGCTACAAAACTGAGAAAGTGGTTGTCACTGAATATGAGACCTTACTTCTGATAAATTCAGTCAGCCTGGACTGACAGAAAACTACTCCCTGAGGACTATTTGCAGGGCAAGTGAATGAGAATAATGTTTAGCTCATACTAGCTCAATCACCCAGGGTGAAGTAGATCAGAATGCATTTATATCTCACTTTTCAACTACTTCCTCTAATTTTTTTTATTATTATTATTTTTATTTTTTATTTTT
>PPHD01008203.1:0-22037 GCA_002909625.1 Bambusicola thoracicus | reverse complement strand
TCAGTCCTTGAACCAGATTTTCAAAGTGCACAAATACACCTGCATGGAAATCCAAAGGTAAATTTGATTTAACGTTCATTAATGTAGTTAAAAGATAATATAAAATAATAAAAAAATAAGAGATGAGTTTATGTCATTGTAAAGAAACATTTTGAAAACTTCTCTCAGTTTATTGGTCAAAAAGTATTTTACTGAAACAGGAAAGAGCACTTGTTAATGTGTGTGTACATCTGTGCCAATAGTAACAACTGTGAGTTTAGTTTGATAATAACTGAGTAAAGATAATGAAATCAGTAGAGCCAGCTGTCTGGCCTAAGTACAATCAGGCTTTCGTGTAAAATCTGGGGACTGGATTTGTCAGAACCAGAGAGCAGCTGTCCTCAACCGTATGCTTACATCCAGAAACTACAGCTCTCTGAGTAAGAATTAATGATCCTTTCCGCATTAGTGCACACTTACACCGATCCTCATAGCAGCTGTTGCTGTGCCCCTCCTGACCATGTTGACTGGAGTTGTATCATGACTGCATACAGCAACTGGCAAAACAGTCAGTAACCCAAGGCCCTGCAGTTTCAGAGAACTGGACTGCATTGGTGTACAATTAGGCTTTCGTGAAAAATCTGTTTATGTGATTTTTGTTCTCACAGTTTCATAATTCCTGGAGCCATAGTGGGTTATTTTGTTACGCAGGCAAGATTATAATTTGGTCCCACGCTCCAACTGTCTGCCTTAGAAAAGACTATACCCAGACGAAGATTGTATAGAGAATTCTATAGGCCAGAACTGGTCCCACAGAAATAAAAATTAAAGGAAAATGCTGGGGGTTCTTCTATATACTGTGCAATAACAGACTGGAGATATAATTGCATCTCTAATATTTCCCTGCTGATGACAATGGGAAAGTCACTTTATCAGTTGGTACTGCAGTTTTGCCACGTGTAATACAGGAATAACTAAACTAAACTTTTCTGTGATATGAAGTCTACTTCCTACTGTGCAGGATGCTGAAATTATTTTAAGAGCACTGGAAGATCATACTTGGGAACAAAGCTTATATGTTTTTGACTTCAGGAAGTACATCTTTTCTAGCTAGTCTGAACCAGAGTGTGACAGTTGCCTGAGTCCCCGTCGTTGGAAAGATGAAAAAGCAAGATGTGTCTGTCTTGCAGAGATGTTCAGGAGGTGGGCGCTGAGCACTGCGGTGTTTGAACTGAGTGCTTTGGACACTTCCCTATAAAATTCAAATGAATCTTCTTCATTCGCTTAGAGTAAGAGCTATGTTCAAATTAGAAATTCAACCATGGATTAATCATGTTTTATTTTACTCTCAAACATGCGTTTATGTTATGGTCAGAGCATCCTGGAGGGACATGCTTTATCCAGAACTTTTGAGGAACATTTGGAAAAGCTGGAAGTGTTGTTAGAGCCCACTAGATGTCAGTGTCACCACACGATAGTCTATTTCAGCTCTGCTCACTGTGCTGGTAGGGTTGGGTGCCCGAGGTGGATTGTCTTCGATCACGAAGATTTTATGTGTAAATTCTGTAATATTTTTACATAATGCCAGGAAACAGTTCCAGAAACAGTACTGCAACCTGTTTATTCTGATTGTGTGATGTAGTTCCTACGAAAGAACTTGTAGCAGCAGCCATAGAAATATTTCAGGGAATGAGAAGATCCTTGAGAAGCAACCAAAGGGAAAAACATCTGGAAAATAGGCATTTGCTGACCGAAAAGCTATTTAAGAGAACTAATATCATTAAATACCCCTTTTATTTCTGACCCTTTTCTTCAAAGAAATCTACTCTCTAAAATGTGGCTGCTGTTCCTGCCTTAATATTATCTGAAATTGAAACATTTGTTATCGCTTGAGGAAATTGAATTTTAGATCTGAAAATGCATCCAATAACAAGGCTCATTAAGAAACAGCACTGTGTAGAAGTACAGAAACTCACAAAAAAAAAAAAAAAAAAAAAAAGACACTAGATAATGAAAAAGCAGAACTTGTGGATTAAGCTTTTAAGTTACCTACTGTTATATAAAAGCTTTTCCTAGCTCCTATTTTATAGCTCTCATTAGTCTCCACTTAAACACTTTCCATGTTCTCATTTGCATACATTCTGTAACTCTTATTCTGACAGTAATTATACTCTCGTTCTGGAAGTATTGGGTGCATTAAAAAGTGTGTTGGTTTAAAAAGAGTATGACCAGCAGGTGAAGGGATGTGATCCTCCCCCTCTACTCTGCCCCGGTGAGGCCACATCTGGAGTATTGTGTCCACTTCTGGGCTCCCCAGTTCAAAAAAAGAAAGGGATCTCTTAGACGGAGTCCAGCAGAGGGCAACAAAGATGATAAAGAGCTTGGAGCGTTGCCTGTATGAGCAAAGGCTGAGAGAGCTGGGGATGTTCAGTCTAGAGAAGAGAAGACTGAGAGGAGATCTGATCTATGTTTATAAATATCTAAAGTGTGGGAGCCAACTGGATGAGGTCAGATGGTTTTCAGTGGTGTATAGTGACAGGACAAGGAGCAATGGCCAAAAACTGGAACACGGGAAGTTCCACATAAATATGCAGAACTTCTTTACAGTGGAGCTGATACAGCACTGGAACAGGCTGTCCAGAGAGGTGGTGGAGCCTCCTTCTTTGGTGGTATCCAATACCGGTCTAGACACCTACCATTGCAAACTGCTGTAGGGAACGTGCTTTAGTGGGGGGTTGGACTCTATGATCCCTTCCAACTCCTGCATTTCTGTGATTCTGTGACATATTTAACTCTCCAACACACCTGGAAATGTACATATTTAAATATATGTATATTTAAAATGAATAGACTGCAGGTAAATATTTCTGTGCTTGGCTCATTAAGCGTATCTCGTAGAAGATATGTAGGAAGTCATATAGCACTATCTGAAACACTTTCTGACTTCTTTTTGCAGTTTGCCTTACTTGGCTATTGTGTGCAAAATAAAAACTGGGAAAATATCATTTTCCTTTCTCTGCTTTGTTTAACACAAAAATAAAGCACACCATATTGGAAAGGTCCTGCAAGAGAAGAGTTAAGTACTTATATTGCGTAGAAAGAAATTAAAGTACACGTTTATTGCATAGAAAGAGATTAAAGTACACATATTTAATGCACGCTTTTGAAAATCTATAAGACAGTGAAAAAGACAAATACATATCTGCTTAAAATAAGCACACATATTAAATTACTTTCCTCTGCTTTGAAATTTACGTACAGCAAAAATTACTCTATATTCTTTTTTTTTTTTCTTTTTTTAAAGCATTTTACCAATAGTGTTACATTCTGATTGCACGATCCTTTCTTTTTTTCTGGTTTTGTAAAATACACACAGTTGAACTTACAATAATACAGACAAGTACAACACATCCAGCTACAACTGCCACTATTACTGTAATGTTAACACCATCACTGGTGTTAACATGACCTTCATCATCTGAAGGCACAGATGCTTTTGGAGGAAGGAACCATGTGGCCTTTGCTATATTAGACGTATCTGAAGACAAGTTTGTATCATCAACAGCACGTATGGCAACATAGATTACGGTACCATTTTCTATTGTCAAATGTTCTGGTTTAAATTTCAGTGTTTCTGTGCTACCAGCCTCCTGAGGTGTGAGATGAGAGGAATCCACAGAAGTAGCATTTTCAAATCCATCTCTTAGGCTCCAAAGATTTGCACCAGTTTTTATTATGTAGTGATCAGCTAGGGGAAAAAGAGTACATGGAAAAACAAATTAATACTGATGTTTTAATATCCCTGCTTGAGGTGATAGTATCAAACTTCTAGAACTATTTTGGAAAAAATTCCTGTTTTACTATGGACTGCATTGCTTAGCATGGGTTAGACAGGATTGCTGCTAACCCTCACTTTGTAGCATCAAGAGTCTATTTTTCCCACGTCTGGAAACTCCTTCCTTTAACTGCCCTTAAGAACATTGTTTCATCAATATTTTTAGCTTTGCAAGGACTATATTCTGTTAATCAAAGAAAAACAGCAATTAAGAAATATACATCTATAACAGAAGTCTGTGGTGCATTTGGCCTGTGTTCTCTCTCAGCATGAGGTTTTGATGCCAAAAAAATGTGACAGACATAGAATGATTCTCTTGTTTGTCTGCAATCAGAAAACCTGTAGTTATGTTGCCATACGTATGTTCAACTAGTTTTGGGGGGATTCTACTGTTTCTGTGTCAAGGTTGAAGCTTTTCAAGACTTTCCCGTTCTCCCTCTCTCTTCCTATTACAGATACCTCTTTCACTGTTTAGATAATAAGGATGTATGATATGCCCAGCTCCATACCAGTACCAAACTGTACGTTTGAACACATAGTCTCTAGTCTACACAAATAAATGTTTGTGCATTAGTTTTCCTTTTCCCCATGTAGTATACTTGGGATGAAAGAGATTATTTTGGTTAGAATGTTACTGTATTTCTGTGCATATAGTAAAGCTTTAGACTGTTCATGTTGTACCGATCTCATTGATTTTCTCTTTTTCCTTTCCTAAATTATGCACAATCATGGATTAAGACCGTTTACTAAAGTGTCTTGTGGTTTTATTTTAGTTTATTTATTTGCCTTTTTGATAATAATACTTCTTGTTTTATTTCTTTTTCATTTGTTTGCATGTATTTTTAATGTGAAAAAAAAAAAATAAGGAGAACTAAAATGTGCAACAAGATAACTCTCTATGTAGTTCCATTTTCTGGTGGGAAAGATGTAGCCCTCATACCTGACTGCTGGTCCTTAGGGCATGTCCATTAGGACAGGAGGATCAATCTGATTCCATAAAGTATCTTACTCACCTTTTCCACTGTCAAAGTCACCTCCTGGAGCTGTCCAAGTCAACACTACCGTTTCATTATCTATATAAGCATCGAGGTCTGTAATTTTACAGGGTGGAAAACCTTGAGGAGAACTTGTTGGTGAAATTCCAGAGCTGTCCAATTTAAAAGAACTTGTTGAGGTTCTGCTGAAACTTCCCAGATTGGCTTGGATATCTTCATCAGCCAATTCAGGTCTCGGTGCATTCATCTGAATTTTACCTATTTGAAAAATTTTTCAAGTTTCACCATGATAAAATTCTGATCTACATTTATTTTTATTTTCACTGTATCTTTTTACCTCATCTCATAACTTTTATTATCCTTCTTCAAATTTAATAGAAAGTTGGTGAGGTAAAGACAGCAATAAGGTGATCTCAGAATGCTGAATATAGTATTTAGGAAATTCAAACAGTTGGAAAATTCTGAAATGTGTAGAAACTGGAAATGATACCATGGTTTTAAACTGAGACAGTGGAGATTTAGGTTAGGTATTAGGAGGAAGTTTTTCACTCAGAAGGCGGTGACACACTGGAATAGGTTGCCCAAGGAGGTTGTGGATGCCCCATCCCTGGAGGCATTCAAGGCCAGGCTGGATGTGGCTCTGGGCAGCCTGGTCTGGTGGTAGGCGACCCTGCACATAGCAGGGGGGTTGAAACTCGATGATCATTGTGGTCCTTTTCAACCCAGGCCATTCTATGATTCTATGATTAGTAAAGCAGGTTGCATATATCAGCTATAATAAATTGGTTCTTTCCATCTCTTCCTACACATCACAGACTTTAGAAGAACTTATGTTTTATAAGCCATACTTGGTAAGATTTTTAGACAATCTTTTATGTTGATTCTTCTAAATTTTACTATGTACATGTGTGTGAATATTAATTTTCAACAACTGAAGTATCTTGAGCATTAAAATGGAAAAGTACTAAAAAAACCTAACAGAATACACAAGTGACATTTTCTTCCAGCATTAATTTGTGTACTAACATTGCACGTTGAATGTATTTACGCCAAAAACCCATTTTAAAATCTCAGAAGAACTGTGGAAATTTTTCTTCTGAGCTGCTGACATACAGAATATGAGCAATATTTATCCTTTCATGGCAGCAAGAAAAATGTATGATTTTAGATTAATAACAATAATTTACATTATTCCTGTACATAGGAAACAATACTTGGAGGGGATTTGCCTTGTTTGCAGTAAAAATGATAGCTGGAACATCTATTAGGATTAAGGATTATTATTGTGAATCTAAATAATCCCACTTGCTATATTTTTTGATCCACACACAC
Organism: Bambusicola thoracicus; assembly: GCA_002909625.1. Taxonomy (NCBI): domain Eukaryota; kingdom Metazoa; phylum Chordata; class Aves; order Galliformes; family Phasianidae; genus Bambusicola; species Bambusicola thoracicus. The sequence goes on along the minus strand of PPHD01008203.1, from coordinate 15,896 downwards.
GGAAATCACATAAATAAGTGTCTATTTAACAAATATCCTTACCATTTTCTATGTAGCCTGGGACATACAAGGCTCCATTTTGCCTACGGCCAAGTCTGATGGTTTGATCTCTCCCTTGGGCACTCACTTTTAGACTGTATCTTCCATCACCACTTGAAGTAGTAAAGTACCTTGAGTAGATTCCATCATTCTTGGTCATATCAGCACCTTCGTATTAAATTATAGAGAATTAATGTCTAGAAGATACCTGCTGGTAAATGAGGTTAGTTCATACAGAAATATTAAACCTAAACATTACAATGCAGAAAACCTGACAGTGTTTTTTATTGCAGACATCTTTAAAAGCAGGTACTGTCCCACAGTAGTAATCTCTATTTTATACATATTTTGCTTAAAAGAACCACTTTGCATTGACACTTTTAACTAGGTAAACCTCTTGTTACTATCTGTAACCACTACCTTAATACTCTGTGATCATCTACTAGTTAAAACATCTTTAAACTGACAAAAACAAACGAAACAAACAAACAAACAAAAAAACGCACACCAAAACAACAGCATAATGACCTCTGGCCAGGATTTCATCAAGAAAAGTTTCTTTATGTGAACTTGCACAGTTGCTGCGGTAAATGGTCTGCTGGTGGCACCCAAGCTAACTATTCTAAATCTTAGCAGCAATTCAAAAAATAATCTCAATGGTTCAGAATAGAGATGGTGTTTAAGAAACACAAGATAACCCATCGAAATGGTATTATATTTCTAAGTATGGCAGTGTAAAAACCAGGTCAGAATGAGATGATACTACTGACTACTGTTGAACTCATAAAGCTACAGGTCTGCACCACTGGTGAGAATACTAATAGAGAAAAGGAAAAGGAAAGATAAAAAGTGATGAAGGGTTGCTGAGTTCCAGAATGTCAAGCTATTGCTATAAGAAAAAGTAATTAAAAAAAAATAATGCAATTATTTAAACATGCAAAATAGATACTGCTATTTTTTGGTGAGCTGATGTTAAGGTTGTTGTCCATCTTCACAGAATATGAGATGGACTAACAAAACAGCTAGCTTTGTTTTTAACTTCCCACTTGAGGTCATGTGGTTGCATGAAACAAAAGTGGATATGCGCAGTTTACCTTCTACCATCCTCAATTCTCCTGCTTTCACAATAGGAACACAGTAAAGATGTGATGATTTTTCAGTGTAAGGCTCATTTATTTGTTCTGCCCACCAAACAAAAGTCTTGTAGCCTACTTCTGTCTTAAAACGGTATGTTTCTCTCTTCTACTGTTTTATTTTTGCACTGATTTTAGATGTCACCATATTATGACACAACATGGTAAGTCTGATGGTAACATGCAGATTTTGATTCCAAGATGCATAAAGGCGAAGATTTTACTGTGTATGTGGATCCTTACCTGTGCCATTATCAAAAAGATGAAGGCTTACTGCAGGAGCACCATCCTTCTCTATGGTGGCTATCACTGTTGCACCAAGAACAGGCAAGAAGTTTTGGCTAACCTCTGCATAAACAACAAGTGGATAAGGTGCTATATTTGACCTCTCCATGTAGGCTTGCAAGATCACAGGAGAAACATCAGAAGAGGCTGCTCGAGAGGTAACTGTTACTGATATAGTTTGAGTTGTATCAGTATTTTGAATGTAATAATGCCAATCTCCCACCTGAAAATAAAATATAAAAATATTTAAAACATTATGAAGGAAAAAAAGAAAAGCAGTATGCTTCTTTACGGGAAATATTAATTCATAAACAAACAGAAATTCATTCTGTCTTTACCTCTGCAGTGCCGTTTATACTGAGTCTAGCTGTTTTTAAATTTGAGCTGTCAACTGTAAAGTCTGAGCTTCCATATTCTTTTCCTTTGGGGTCCCTCACAAAGAAAATTGGCTGTTTTTTGCTCCATGAAAAGACAAAGAAAGTGTCATTTCCCACAGTTTTGTCAATGGTCACAGTACTATTTATCCATCCTGAAGAAACAACTTCTTGGTCTTTGCTTTCGAGCTATGAGAGAGAGAAAATTTGTCTTATTGCTATGTATGAACAATTAAATCTGCAATTAGAAAATAGCCTGTCATGAATTTAATTTTGTTTTCTTCTATATAAGTGGGGCAGAAATGTCAGTTCAAGGCAATACATTTATTTCACTGTAACTGTAGCTGATGACTACAAATTGTGTTTGATACTACTTTTAAATTGAGCCACTATTAGTTCAGGATCATTAGTATCTAACTTCATTCAATTACTGATCAACTAAATGCATAGGAGATAAAAGAAGTGTTGAAATCCAGACCTGAATAGATTGTTCAGAAATATCGCCACTTCCTGTAGTAATTTCACTGAATGCTTCCACTAGTTTACTGGGGACATCTACATCTACAGCATAAAGTTGTAAACCCCCTGAAAGACAAGAGCAAAAGATTCAGTAATACCAATTTATACTCTAAAAATGCCAATTTTTATGTGACTTCTGGTACCAAATGTTCTAATGAGATAGACAATTTGTTAACAAACCAGAAAATGAAATGCATCTTTTTTTTTATTATTAATGTGTTAATACTTGTATTACAGTAAATTCATGAAAATATCTGTTCTGACTTGTGTGGCAAGCTCATTTTATCTCTCAGCTTAAAAATCACTCCTTGCAGCATAGCATGAAGTACAACATTTTGGGACTTTTCCTAGTGTGATTGGTTCTGGAGCTATGTCTTATCCTCCCAGAGTCAGGGAGAGACTGACTGCTGAGCTCCAGTGACTCTACAAGTGGCTATGGGTCTGAATATGCACAGCATGTTCACCTCTCAAATAAGAGTATTTGTTCACCATACTTGCTGGTAGTCAGATTGCTTTCTAGAGCTATGCAAGGAGTCTTCCATCCTCCACAGCATGTTGCAGGTATTGTAGCATGAAGCTATTTAAAACTATGAATAGTTTCAAATGCTTGTTTCAAAACTATGTCCAGCTCAGCTGACAGTTCTGCTGGCTCATGACAAGCTCAGTCATGGCATCTACAGTTTCCTAGCCAGTGCATTCAGTTGCAAAAGCTGGAGAAAAATTTTGTTCCATATATAGTTTAAAAAATGCTTGTAAGTTCTAGAATACAGAGTGTTCCAGCCATTGCATGGTATGCCAGAAATAAAATTCAAGTAATTGCAGAACACTACGTTTTATGTGCTATGCAAGAATATCATAATTGCATCTCCTCATTAACAGAACACTTGTGTTATTCTATTCTTCAAATCAAGGCAACTCTTAAAGCAGAACTGTGTATCTAAAGAGTTTTGCTTGTTTTCATTAAAAAAGCCTGTCATGAAAACCAGATTTCCTTAAAATTATATGTTTTAGATTTATTACAAATCAAATTCATTTATTTTTTTTCAGACCAGTGAATTGCTATGCTTTGATATTTTCATACTTGACTATGAATGCCAGTGAAAGAGTTCACTTATTTACCTGTGATATTTGAAAATTCTTCTAGTTCTTTTGCTGCTGATGGACCCAGTGCAATGGTATGAATTATTGCCCCGCTTTCTTTCACTCTTTCACGGCAAAGTGACATAGATGAATCCTCTCCATCTGTCAGTAACACAATTTCTGAACCATATGTTGTACCAATTGCATTGGTAATTATCTGCATTAAAGAAAAAGAATGTGAGATACAGAGGAATAACTTTCAAATACTTGCGTATTCCAGAATGCAGTTAATGTACACATCTAGAACTGTTATCTTCAAATGTAAGACTAATTTCTTCTTTAAGCAATCTTTGAATTTTTGTTTAACAGTAAAGCTGTTTCAATATTCTTGCAATTGATATTGCAATATATAACTGCTTAGATTTAGTAAATGTTCAATTATAGAATCATAGGTTTGGGTTGGAAGGGACTTTTAAGATCACCTAGTTCCAACCCCCCTGCTATAGGCAGGACACCTCTCACTAGACCAGGTTGTTCAAGGCCCCATCCAGCCTGGCCTTGAACGCCTCCAGGGAGGGGGCATCCACAACCTCACTGGGCAACCTATTCCAGTGTCTCACCACCCTCACAGAAAAGAATTTCTTCCTAATATCTAGTCTAAATCTACCCTCTTCCAGTTTAAAGCCATCCCCCCTTGTTCTGTCACCACATGCCCTTATAAAAATTCCCTCCTCAGCTTTCCAGCAGGCCTCTCCCCAGGTACTGGCAGGTCACTATAAGGTGCTCCAGGAGTCTTCTCTTCTCTAGGCTGAAAAGCCCCAGCTCTCTCCTCCTTTCCTATAGGAGAGGTGCTCAAGCCCTCTGATCATCTTTGTGGCTCTCCTCTGAAGGAGAACACTGTACTTTACCTGCAGTCCTTTCTCAATGCCTGCACAGATATTGGTTCCTCCACCAGCAGTTGTAGGCAAATTCTGAACAAGTCTTTGACGTGTTGCAACACTGGTTATTTGTACCAAAGGATTTTTTTCATATGCACTAGATTCAAATGTGACAATTCCAACCCTGGAGCCGATTTCAATAATTTGGATTAGAAACACCTCTGCAGCATTACGGAGATTTGTGATGCGGTTATTCTGTTTGTGAATAAAAAACAATTACTTTAGAAAGTAGTCTCTTCTGAAAAGCTTTGACTATGGACAAAATGCAGGAAAATCTAATTTGTTGATATACTGCAACCTAAATAGTTAATGACTGAATTGACTAAAAATAATTTTACTTTTGTAACTTTTTTTTTTGCTTCTTACAATTTTTGCACAAATTTGCTTGTAAAATGTTCATTCTTACCGTTGTCATGCTCCCAGACACATCCAGTACTAATGAGACTGCTCTGTCTTGAGTCTGCAGTAGCTGGAAGGTGGTCTCGAAGGGGGGTACAAGGCTATTAACAACAGATGAGTTCTGAAAGTCATCAGATTCCATGATTATTTCCCATGTGCTTTTGTAGTTGCACATCTTATTCTGCATATTTGGAGCCTCAGAATTATGAGTATTTTTATCACAGAATTCAACCACCTAGAAAGTTGGATTGAAATTTGAAAGAGTTATTAACCCAGGAGTTTGAGTATAAGAAAGCTTTTCAGAAAATATGAAGTTGGTGATGGGAGACAGGACACATAAAGACTTCTCCAGTGACCTTTCTGTGTACTGTGGTGCCTGGCCAAACAGAATCTTAAGACACAAGAGGAAAGATAAGATTGCTCGGCAATGAAGAGTAAAAAAAATTCTTTAAGTTATCTTATGGCCAAGGCATTTGGCAAGAATGCTTCACTCATATGCCCACTGATCTGATTTTCTGAAAGAGTAGCAAGAAGGGTGCTGAGATTTCAGTGAATCTCACCCTTACTGACATGAAACATCCATCAGATCAGTTCCAATAGCTGCTTTGTACAGAAGTTGTCCTTTTGAACTGAGCCTATTAGGAATGACAGAATCATCTATATTCCTTTAAATAGACAGAAATTAATCAAAGAAGCATAACTAATCATTTATTGACTATTGTTGCTAAATTCTCACTCCAAAAAGATTTAATAATACTTACAGAAGGTAAGGACTGCATATACATAATAGAAGTTTTGCTGTTTTGATTTAGATCCGGTACAAATTCACATCCAGCTTCATATAGCTGACCATCATATTGGCAGTCTCTTGTCCCACACTGGTTTCCAATGCAGTTTCGGAATACAGGTTTACCAGTGACACCAGCTGAACACCTAGGGGAAGAGAAAGTGGGCAGGGCTGGTAATCTACACGTAATCCATAAATGGTTATTTTCCAAAATTTTGCCTGCCTGAAGACAGATTGCCATTGGTGCAGCGTGGTCCTAGACACCACACAAGTACACACGTAGACAATTTCTATTCCTGGAAGAGTCCTTAAACTAATCTAAAAGAGTTTATAATCATAAAATACTTGTGGGCTTCTGCTGATGAGTTGATAAATTTCTTGTGATATTTGTAGGCTATGGACAAAAGTTATTCTGCTAATAGTTGCAGTGCAATAGACTGGGTTGATGTGCCTGGACTAGAAAAGAAGGAAAGCTTGAACTAATTCTTTATGTCCGTGCTGTTAATGTCTTCCTTTGTAGAAGCTGTTTAAAATCACAGAAGTTTCACTAGGGAATTTCTGTGTTGTTAATAACTGCTATTTAATAACATTATCTTAGGTATATAACCAGTGGTGACTAAAGTCTGCAGTTGCACATGGGGCAAAAGATTATCCAGCCTGAGTTATAGAACAGTGCTGTTACATAACAGCACTGAAGGCAGCTGTTGCTTTCTGGGTCACAGAGCAGGCAACAGACCATGCTGAATAAGCATCTTTTAATGATACGAAGAGATCGCAGAGACAATACAAAGTAATAACTTAGCACACATTACAATAATATTGAAAACATTTTTTAAATCTTTGAAAGAGTGCAATGTAAAAGCACAAAAATGAAATATGATACCTTGTTGGTTCAACACGTGCATTTTCAGAAACATAAAAAGGTGCGTCGTTATTATATTCGTCAAAAACACCCCACCGAAGGTGAGCCCACTCATGGACAAAAACTCTACCTGTTGAAAAGCAATAATATGTACACATTCAAACTAAAACAGTTTAAAACATACCCAGCATTTTTCTTTTAAATTTTATGGAGATAACATAATTCTTATCTCAGATATTAATAGAAGATTTTGAAATAGTTAAGCAAGGGAGATAATAATTTTTCCTTGAATCACAGAATACAGATTAGAAGAGATCTCATCTCATTCCAACCCCTGCCATATCAAAGACACGACCACTAGATCAGACTGCTGAGGGCTCCATCCAGCCTGGTCTTGAACGCTTCCAGGGATGGAGCATCCACAACTTCTCTGGGCAGCCTGTGCCAGTACCTCATCAACCTTTGGGTAAAGAATTTCTCACTGTATTGAATCTAAACCTATCCTCCTTGTGTTTAAAAACTTGTGCTATGACTGCACTCCCTGACGAAGGGTCCCACCCCGTATATCCTGTAGGCCCCTTTAGGTATTGTAAGGAAGTAATGCTGTCTTCCTGGCATCTTCTCAGGCTGAACAACCCAACTTCCCTCAGTCTTGCTCCATTTGAGAGGTTCTTCAGCCCTCTGATCGTCTTTGTGGCCTCTTCTGGACTCACCACAGGAGCTCCACATATTTCTTGTCTTAGGGATCCCAAGCCTGGATGCAGTACTGCAAGCAGAGGCTCACAAGGGCAGAGTAGAAGGAGAGAATCACTTCCTCATCTTGCTGGCTACATTTTCTTTGATGCAGCCCAGGATACAGTTGGCTTTCTGAACTGCAAGGGTGCACTACTGGCTCATATTCAATTTTTAGTCCACCAAAGCCTCCAAGTTCTTCTCAGGACTGTTCTCAATCCATTCATTGCCCAGCTTGCATGCTCAGGTTGCAGGTGCAGGAACTTGCAATTGGTCTTGTTAAACTTCAAGAGGTTCACGTGGGCCCACCTTTCAAGCCTGTCAAAGTCCTTCTGGATGGCTTCCCTTGCCTCCAGTGTTGAGTCAACCACACCACTCAGCTTAGTATCATCTACAAACTTACTGAGGATGCACTCAATCGTACTGTCTATGTCACTAAAGATGTTAAATGATACCAGTCCCAGTTAAAAATCTGAAGGACACCAGTCATCACTGGTGTCCACCTGGACAGGGAGCCATTGACTACAACACTTGGAATATGACCAACAGAAAATTCCTTATTCATTCAGTGATCTGCCTGTCACATCCACATCTCTTCATTTTAAAGATAAGAATTTCATGTGAGACAGTATCTAATGCTTTGTACAAGTCCAGGTAGATGATGTCAGTCATCTAATAGGAAGGCATCAATTTACTTTTGTCACAATAGTACAAAATCAGATATATGGACACTAGACATTTTGCTCACTAAGTGCTCATAAAAGGATGGCTACTGCTAATAGCAGTAGTTAAATGCAGAAGATTAAACTTTTCTTAAGGATTTTGAAGAATTTAACCACTTCTGGATCCACTGCTTCAATATTTAGCTTGAGATATCTTACAGGTATTTACTACTTCCAAAAAAGTGTCTCTCTTCCAAGTTTTTTCAGTTTGGCAAAACTGAATTTAAAAAATATTGGCCATTTCATATTAATAATAAAGCAGGAAATTAAATTAAATTGTAGCATTACCTCTTTCTCCATAAACTTTAATCAAGCTGCTATCTAACAGGAACTTGGGTGTGAAATGGATGTATCGTCCTTTCATTGCACATCCTCCGTACTGTAAGGTATAGGGATCATCTCCGTGTTTCAAATAAGGGTCTGCTATGATGACATCTGCCTGAAACAGCGAGACCAAAGGCATTTGTAATGTTGGTGTAGAGAAGGTTTAGGTGATCCTTTTTCAATAAATGAAGTACTGCAACAATTTTCTTCCTATCAACATTCCCACTAACTCTTCTTCTGAGTAAGAACTTCCAGGATTTGTCGTAACTTTTACTGTGGTTCGTAATGTAGCCTTATCAGTCTTGATTTTTCTTGTGGTTCTAATCATAAACAGTTCTCTAAATCATACCTTGTTATATGATTCTGTTTTTAATCTTGAATAGGTGCTGCTTTTCGTCCATGTTTTAGGGAGAATAATTTTTACAGACTTGAAGAAAAATCGATGTTTTGTAGCTTCAAACAAATAATTAGAAGCATCTTTGATCATTGCCTGGAGAATGAAAGAAAATACATTAATATCTACATTAATATTTAAAGTTTGACTGTTCATGCATTGAATACTTCAGCCTAATCAGAAAGTAGCAGTAGGATAAAGCAGAACTAAGTACATAATACAAAACTAAGAAAGCACTGCAGTCTTTACTAAGAAAAAAAGGGAATGAAGGAACAACAAAACCTTAGTTGTAGTTCTTGGATTCTCTCAGAAGGTCTTTAATCCTCCTCTTAATCAGAGACTGTAATAAAATTTACACTCTAGCTTTCATATGAGATAAAAATTACTGAATTCAAGATTTTTACCCTTAAATTAATACTGTCTTGACAGCATTTGCAAATATCCATGTTATACACACACAGAATTAAGACAAAGGAGATTTCTTGTAGACATTCAGTTTGCCAGAAATGAGGGTGGTGGTCAGCTGAACAGTAATGAGATACGATACTTCAGCTGTACCCACACCAACCTTTGTCTGCTCTGCAGGCAGAACAGTGTACTTAAATGGTTCAAAGTATCTGAAGGAAGAATATCAGAGCAAGTTCTCATAATACTGACAGCACTGCTAATTTATCAGATGATAGATATCTTACACAAGCAGTAACCATTACTTGCGCACTTCTATCCTAAAAAAAACATTTGGTTGCCTGTCAGTGAAAACTGAATGATCCAAACTCCATTTATTGCTAAATAAGGGAACAGTCAATGACTCAGAGTAACAAGTGAGCTATCACATCTGCTTTTGCTTCACGTAAACCTGTACTCATCAGGTGAATGAAGTCTGGAAATTTTATAAACTTTATGCCTAACCAAAAGATGGTATCCTTCATTCTTGATTTTAGAACTGACATGGGATGGCAATAGTCATACTTCAGGGTATAGAAGGCATAAGCCATACTGCAAAATCTGGAGTGTTTGTCAGAATATGTATCCTATTCAGCAGTTTTTTCCAAAATAAATTGACTTTGTTGAAACAATTTTGTTGCTTTGGAACCTGGCCAGTATCCTACTCCTGGAAAATTGATCCACTGAAGCATCTATGTGGATTGCAATGGAAGTTAAAGCCAAAAATACCACTAAATCTAACATTTTTTCTTCTTCTTCCTTTACAGTTTTAAGCAGAGCATTAGGAAGACTGCTAACTAATAACACATTATAGTATAACCAACAGCTATTAAAAAATCAATAGGACATTCTTTCAGGTAAATATAATTTGGAAAGCTACTTTAAAAAATTTCAGCCTGTCTTCAAACAGAAATATCTGTGTATACAGCACTGTCTTAAGAAATTAGTGCCCTTTGTAATGGCAAAATATGGCAAAGCAAATAAGAAAGTTTGGTAACTCTGGGCTTCATTTGTTATTAATTCAAAACCTACTGACATGAATGGGACTTATGCTACTTTCAAAGTAGAAAAAGTCAAGGCATTCCTAACTACTGAAAATCAGTTTGTGGACATGTGTGTGTTCTTACCTTTGTGTTCGGGATGATGTTGGCATCTTCTGGCACGCTGGGATTAATTGCAACAACCAAATCCTCATAGCCACTCCCATTTAGCCACACCATGGAGCCTTTTGCCACATGCAGGAGCTGGAAAGACAGCAAAAATATCAAACTCCTAAACATACCCATTATTTGTCCCTGTCCCCGCATCTGTGGTTAGAAAAAGAGCGGGTTATCGGTCCTATTTATACAAACGTTTTTGGAGCCAAGAGAGGCGTAACAGTTTGTAAGGAGACTTTGATCTCCATAAGTACAGGGAAGAATGATTGGTTAAGCTGGTTGCATTCTTCAGGAAGAAATGCTTGTATCTCATTGCCATCACAAAAATACAATTTACTTCCTTGTACCTTTGCAGGCGATCTATGATCTTCTGTTTATTTTATGTCAAATTCAGTCAGGATCATTTTCTGAGTCAGCAGAAATAATCAAACAAACAACGCTCTTTGTGATTTCCTGACAGATAATTCTAGCAGTGTAATAATAAGATAATACAGAATTGAAACAATAAGAAAAGCAAGATTCGATCATCACAAGAGTAGTAGTGATGATAAACTGTAGTGAATGGTTGGTATGTAATATCCCCCCTTTTAAATGCCTGGCATTCTTTGTCTTTAGGTGAATAATAATCACAGTGGGAACAAAAGGTTTTTTTTTCTGAAGTTGGAGCAGTTTTCCAACCATGCTAGATAGCTCTGTGTGGCCGTTCTAACCCTTCTCTCAATTTCCCACTTCATATTCTAAGAAACTTATCTAGAAGTAGCCTTATATTTTCTTCTCTCTTTTTTTTTTTTTGATAGAATATTTAATAGCATCGTGCCTATCACTGATTTGCAATGATTTGAGAAATGTCTGTGAGGTGATGATTCTCTACCAACTACTTTTTGAGTCATGGGCTGGGTAGTTCCCATATGTAAAAGAAAGTGCTTAATTTATCCACCACACTGCTATATTTAAATCACATGGACATTTCATGGCATAGATATATCTTTAGTTAAATTCACAACTGTATAAAAATAAAGAAAAAAAAAACAGAATAAACATGGTCATGCTTGATAATATTTTCATCTTTAAATTCTTTATTGATTGATTTCTGTAACTGCCTTTCAATTATTTTGGTGGAATAGACAGTTAGATTTTTTTCAGTAATTTTGCAGGTCTTCCCTCTCCCTTTCATAAAAAACTATTTCTTTTCAGCTGTAATGTAAGAACCCTTAGGAGGCATGAGAGTGAACTCCTGCCCAAGTTTTTACACAAATCTCTAAAATTAATTTGCAAAATGTATTCAGGCACATGAATCTAAAAATACCTATGACCGAAGATTTCTAGGTAGAAATATTGAATATTGGATAGAATAATTGGATTGAATTTACTAGAATAATTTGCAGGGTTTTTTTCTTCTTAAACCATCAGTACTTATACTGTATCTGGTACTTGCCTTATTGTTGCTTAACATTTCTTACTGTTTTTGACACGCTTTCTGCTACAAGAGTTTTTCCCTGATAGTGTAGTTCATTAACAACTTTCTGCTTTGCAAATTTCTAACTCATATCAGTTGTTATTCACTTAATCAGTGTGTCGTCCTCTCTGATTGTTATTTTCACTTCCCCTCCAGACCAAGGAGGCATATCAGCAAAATTGAGTTAGTTTTCTGTTTGTCTTTAGCAGTCACTGAAGCCGTGGGAAGTGTTAACAAACAACGCCTTTTTAAAGGTCTTCTACATGCCACTGGTTAGCAAAGTTTTCTGACTTAACTCTAAGAACAGAGAGATATTATCCATCAAACAGGGAAGTCAGCACTGAGTGTGCTGAGAGGTCAGGTGGGTCAAGTGTATGTGTTCGGCTGTGCCATGCAGTCAGAGCTGGGAATTGTGTGTGACTCAGATAGACTTTGAGAGCTTTTATTTATTGTGATCTTTGGGTTCAGTTTGACCCTTGGATTTACTGTATCAGACTGTAACATTTTCTTGCGGAATGCTTTCAATCCAGTTGTTTTCTTTATTATTCCTGCAATAACAGAGGAATTTGCAGGTGTTTTACAGAACACCTATTTTGTTCTACTACATGCAGCTCCAAAAGTCAACAAACTTGTCCAGACCGGAACATGAGGGAGTGTGATGGTATTGCAAAGCTAGTCCCATATTGAAGTTATTTGTACCATGCAGGGAATCCCGGGATCAGACTCCACAGTTTTAGCTTCTTCATCCCTTTCCCATGCCTGGACTGGGATTTTTCCAGTTAAAAATGTTTCAGCTGGAGTGGTGTGGCAAAGTTAATCGTTGTTCCTGGGAAACATTCAAACTGAGAGAAAGCTGGCAAGTCCCAAGAAAGTCTTCTAAAGAAAGGGCCTGTGAAGCAAATGTTGTTGACTCTGTGGAAATTGGGGCGTTGGGTTTATTGCAGCAACTATAAACTGTAAAATGGGTATAGTTCTTGCCAGTAGATAAGGTTAAGTGATTAAAATCAACAGTGAAGCAGCAGGAAGCATGAAAGCAAAGTAAGTGCTGGCCAGATCTAGAAGATTCGGCATGGCCCGATCTCCCATTTGGCCACCAACAGAGCACTTTCTACCAGGATCAGCCATGCAGGTCTATGCAAAATCAGCTTAACCATGTAAAACCCTCATTTCCCACTTGTGATGTGTGATGTGGATGTCTAGAGCTATGCCTAATCATGCTAGACTATTTTTCACACCTTCAGGAAGATCACACTTGGCTGAATAAATTACCTTCTCAGCTTTCACTATTGGCCTGTGATCAGCTGCCCATTTTATTTAGTCCAGCAGAAAGCATATGGTATTAATTTGATCTTCCCCAAGGGAAGATTTTTGTCTATTTTCCGCTGGAAAATTTATTTTTCACTAGCTCAGGAGAGATAGGAATTGTAACACTTTTCTTTAATGTCATACTATAAGAATAGAAGGAATACTGTCCAACTAGAGGACAGAAAGAAAAAGAAGATCCATGCCTTGGGACAGAATCATCACGCATTAATACAAAGTCAAAAGGTGAAATTTCTATTCGACACTTCTTCCCTTTAAGGTGAGATAACACAACAATTGTTCTTTCTCAGTCTTTGTTTTATACTCCTTACTTTTTATGACTGCCTTTTACACATCTACTTAATTGCTTTCTATATGACAACTTTCTTTCATCAAAACCCTGAATGCACCTATTGACTCAAATGCCCTGGCCATCCCATAAACATCTTTATCTGCAGTCATCCCACAGCCTCTCCCCCTACAGCCTCCACAACCCTTAACTGCGGAATGCCAAGATCAAGTCTACTTTGTGCACCTGCAAAACCTAGGATCGGGATGCTGGAAAATAGCCAAATTTTTCTTCCTCTCCCTCTCCCTTTCCTCCTCTCCCTCTGTCTTCACATCTCTTCCTAACTTTCTAACTCTTTATTAACCCTACCAACTGGCTTCATTTGGGTTATATTTCTTATTTGAAACACCAGGTTGCTTCAGATCACTTCCTAAACTTAACAATCTGGTTGAGCTTGTTTACTTCCTGAAGAAAATTGTTCCTGTTACATTTAGTTGTACACACCATCAACTCTTCCAGTAAGTCCAAACCAAGTAATAACATGGGATGGCAGACAAGGAAACACATAGTTGTACATGACATAGTAGGTGTAGTCATGTACCTTTTTATAATCTTCACAGCAGCAATCACTGCACTCTAGGAACAGTCCGTAAAGGAAGGCAGAACTCTTTGAGTTCTGCCAGATACCACAAAGGCCAAAAAAAACTGACATGACAACAGTCATGCATCATCATCACTGAGATATATCTGTTAAAATATCCTGATAAGACACCACGCACTTGTTTAGAGGCAGGATGTAATGGAGAAATGGTGTTCTGTAATCTCTTAGGTCTACTTTGGCAGCTTGAACCTGTCACTCCCTCTGCAGCTCTGTTCTGCTGCCATGTACAGAAGAATAAAACTGGTATTCAAAACTAAAAAGCATTCCAGTTTCAGATTTTTCTTTCATCGTGCAGCAAGCAGTTAACACTTGTGGTCATTGCTCCATTGTCAAAACCCATCCTATTGCAGTATAGTAATTGAAATCAGCCATTTTCTGGCTATGTGAAGCCAAAGAAGTATTTATTTCTGTCATTTTGGTGTGCTTATGCCACACTTTCTGTTCCCGGTTGGGTGTTGTTTTTGATGGTGGTGGTCGTTTTGTTTACTCACCTATTTGTTTCTGTTTACTCATTGGATTTTGATCATCACAAAAATTGTGCTTGTTTTATCCTTGTCTTTTAACTTGATCTGAGGGAAAAGTAAGTTTCTTCATTCTTTTTTCTGTGATGATCCTCTCTCCTTTCCTGGTTCCATCAGCAAGAAGGTGAAATGATCTCAAAGGGCGGAACACGAAATCACAGAAGCCATCTGTAACATTTGACTCACCTCCAAGGGCAAGGTTTCAGAAAGGAATGCAAAACAGTGTAACAGCGGGTCATTTTCTTTATCTTGTGCTGGAAACAGAGAAGAGGCTTCAGGTGACTCAGAAAAGTGATCAGGTTTACCCAGGTCACTTGGTGGCAGCTGAAGGAAGGCGGTGGCCATGCAGCTGGGCAGCCTGCTAAGCCTGTCCTCCCGGTGCAGCAACATCTTCTGTCAGACCAGGGCCCACGGAAACACTGTCCTGTGTCACCCTCACCGCTTCTCTTCCTGTTCTTATATTCCATTTTACCTTCCGCCTATTCTACATTCATTGAATAGCACAGCAGTTTTTCTCCTTCACCTCCCACATTAGGAAAGGAACTATTTAAATCTCCAAAAACCTGTCCCTGGATTTAGGCTCGACTATAAATAAAAAGGATTGGGAATGGGCAGGAATGCTGTTTAGCTTCGGTGACTTCCTGCTTATACCCTTTAAATGATCCTGTCTCTTTCACAGAGTGAGGTCTGCCCTAAGTTCTTCACTCTGGCTAGATTTTAACAAGGATCCCTCCTTTGCCAAAATTACCTTTCCTGTCTTTCTCTTTCCATGGGTTTGTGTGCTTTGCTCTTTCCGATGTGTATTATCACCAAAGAACCAAAGCACCAGACAGCAACCTCGCTTTTACTTCTCAGAAAGATATGCTATTTCCAACTGCAGCTGCTACAAAATTGGCTCCTCTCTGGGTGCAGCAGCAGCAGCTGTCACCCCACAGAGGTGCAATGAGGAGGTGGTGGCAATGACATGTAAATGTCATATTTTTGCCATGAGATGCAAACTCTTTAAGCCTGCACCTGCTCTGAAGTGCTCTGTACAGTGCACCTACACTGTATTCTTTGAAGAAAAGATTCTCCTAGTAACAGAGAACCTGGTTGATTTTGTTGTATGTAATTCAGTATATAATTTGTTTCAAAGGAACAGTGCCAATGTAACACAACATATTCTAGAGTTTCTTCAGTTCATTTCTCTCTGAAGTAGTAGAGTGCAAACTGACTCAGAGTCTGGCCATAAAATATTGCCCTGCCTTAATTTTACACACGGTTTTAGAGCCAGATAATCATTATATTTGCAATCGTATTACGGGAAAAAAAGCAACCCCCCACATCACATGCATGCATATGTGCACATACACAAACTTTCACATATATTTACATATACACTGATATAGACAAAAATAAGAGAATAACCTTCATGTCTCTATAGGAGCAGAAAAAGTTCCTTGAGGGACACAGTAAACTCAAAGCAACCCAGTGTGTTC
>PPHD01008202.1:0-22037 GCA_002909625.1 Bambusicola thoracicus | reverse complement strand
TTCCCTCAGTTTAAGCTGCAGGTCCTTGCTCAGCCATGCCAGCTGCCCACCTCCTCTGCTCGATTTTTTCTTCCTGGGGATGCAGAACTCTTGTGCTCGCAGAAAGGTGTCCTTAAAAAATGCCAGCTCTGTTCAGTTCCTATGCACTTAGGGAGGGCATAGGAACAGCTTGGCCAGTTGGAATTTTGCTCTCCTGTAGTCCAGGGTCCTGACCAAGTGGCCTATAGTAGACCCCAACCACTAGATGCCCTTGTCTGGACCGATCTCTGATTTTAACCCTCTCAATCTTGTCATGGCTGTTACTCAGACGCAGCTCTTCATGATCTATCCACTTCCTAACACAAAGGGCAACTCCTTATTTTACTCCTTATATAACTCCTTATAATAATTTTCATGATAGCAACCTGATCATAATTTTCCAAGCACATCATGGCTTCCAACTCCTCCTGCTTATTTCCCATGCTGCGTGCATTTGTGTAAAGGCACTTCAGCTGGGTTTTCTTGCACGCTAACTTTCTAGAGGGGCCCTCCCTCAAACCTCCAGAAGAAATCTCAAGTTTTCCCCACTGCTTCCTAGCGGGACATGAGAAGGTTTCAGACAGGAGGTTGGCAACATTACCTCCTCTGAGGAGTTCCCATAAGATCCTAGAGGAGATTTTGGAAGTTTTTTTTACAATCTCCTGGTGTAACAGCAACCCCAAGCCTTTCTCTGTTGCGCTGCACTCGACTCTCTTCCCCCATTGGATCTCGTATAAAATCCCAGACTACTTGCTCTGTCCTAACAAGCCTCATTGCATCTCTTTCCACCTTCCTACCTAGTTTAAAGTCCTCTCAATTAGCCCCACTAGCTCTTGGGCTAGGATCCATTTCCATCTTAGAGACAAGTGACACCCTTCTGCAGCCGTTAGACCAGGTGCTTAGTAAATTGCCCCATGGTTGAAATATCCAAAGGTCCTGTGGCAGCAGCAGCCTTTCTGCCACTTATTCATTACCTGGGGTTTTCTAGCCTGCTTCATGTCCCTCACTGCCCCAGAAGGGATAGAAGAAAGTATCAACTGTGGTCCCTCTCCCTCAACCAACCACTCCACGGACCTGAAGCCTTTTTTGATAGTTCACAGGCTTTTCTAACCCTCCTCCCTCACCTCCCCTTCAATTTCCATTGCCTCAAATCTCTTACTTAGGGGCACCTGGGGAAGTGAGGTTGGCGGGGAAGGGGTTCACCCATGATGCTGAGCTGGGACTGTCTTTCAACACTCCCCGTCGCTGAGGTCCCCCCTCTCTGCCCAACCATGACAGGGTATGGGGTCCATCACTGTCTGGGGGTATCTCCCTGGCACCTTTCTCTCTGGCATGCCAATTGTACCAGCATTTAATCTCCTCCTCACACTCTCTGATGGTCCTTAATCTCTCCAACTCCTCCTTGAGCTCTGTCACCATTCTGAGCAGATCTTCCACCTGCTCACACCTCACACAGGTGGAGTTCCCGACTCCCTCCCCAGGCAGCTGCAGGCTCAGCACTCCCTGCAGCCAGAGTCCTGAACAGCCACATTCTTGGTTTCAGTTTAAGCTACAGGTCCTTGCTCAGCCATGCTGGTCACCTGCCTCTGCTCGATTTTTTCTTCTTGGGTATGGAGAACTCTTGCACTCACAGAAAGGTGTCCTTAAAGATTTGATATTCCATTGCATTTTCTTGCCATGCAACTGATGGTGGCAGAAGAGACAGACTGAGTAAATGGCGTCTAGCATGGAAGTGCATATGGAGCAAGGATGTGTCCTTGAATTCCTCTATGTGAAAAAAATGGCACCCACTGGCATTCATTTGATGCTTGAATAATGTTTATGGAGACCAAACTGTGGATGTGAGCAGGGTGAGGTGATGGGTGCTGATTTCCAGTCTGAAAGACGAGCTACGTTCTGGACAGCCATGGAGCAATGTTGTTAGAAGCACTGCATGCAAACTCTAATTTATTGCTGGCAAAAATGCATGGTTAATGGTAGTGACTATGCTGAAAAAGAGTGCTGTGTAGCTGAGGATTTTCTTTACCTAATGGCATTATTATGCTCTTTATATTTTCCATGGAAAGAAATTGGATACATTACTTTTGATGAAATCTACATAGAGTGGTTCATTTATTTTTTGGTCATATAATGTTAAAAATACCATGAAATCACAGGAATGCAGTTATAGATTCTATAACTGGGGATCCCATTTATTTATTTATTTTTAAATCTTCCAGTGCTAACTTTTAGTGCCTAGGTATCTGAAGAACATTTTATTTTTATATGTGTGTTCAGAAGTATAAGATAACTATAGTTTTCTGAGTTACCACAAAGTTTCACTTTGTAGAATTCCTTTGCTTTCATTATTTATAATTTTACAGTTACTATTAGAGCTATAGTCGGTCATGATCAGGTGCCTGTTGCTCTAGGGGCTGAAATAACAGGGAGTAGAGCTTCACAGAGTATAGCTCCAAGCAATTGTCCAGACACCTTTCTGCTCATCAATAATAACCATCAGTAAAATGAAAGTTTCAGCTGCAAATGGTAGCCTCAGGAACATTGTTAGAAAGTTTGATATTGCATTAAGGATCTGGGATCCATTAGGTGATGAATGGATTACTCTGAGTAACTAGAGAAGATTAATTGGTTATTGTTCGTAAATTGCTTTGCAGATAGTAAGTCTCATATAAGTGCTCTGTATTAGTGTTATTAATGGACTATTTTTATCTGTAGTGAATATCTCACTTCACCATTGTTCATACACATAAAGGGAAACTGTTATACTTCCTTCAGACCAACTTTCAGAACTTCAAAAAAAATTACTTTTAGGCCTGAATAGACAGATTAATGTTTATCAAGAATGAAATGAAATGTGACTGTAAAGAAAGAATACACACAAAAGTATATTTTAAATATTTAAAAAGGGATCTGAGCAGATACTAGGCTATCAGGAATTTTTCAGGGATGACCAGGCAATTTAGAAAGCATGAAGTCCTCTAAAATCCAACCAGAAGCTTTTGTCAGATCCCCTTAATTCTTAACATCTTTTCCTGACTAATATTTTACAGGATATTATTGCAGTGCCACTATCTGAAAGATGTGAAGAATTTTTGTTTGAGAAAAAAGTAAGGAAAGGATTCAGAATTATAAAAAAATATTTATAAATCTTAGTTTTAATTAAAAAACCACCTCTTAATACGGCAACTTCTTCACTTACCATATGCAGCATAATATCATCTGTATTATTGAAATTAATTTCTGAAGATCTTGGGTCAGACATTAAAGAGCATTCAGATATTGGAAGGTTCAAGCCGGTATTTATAGAACAAAACAATAAAAAAGGCCATTAGCAAGCCTATTTCTAATTATCTTTTCACTCTCAGTCTCATGTGCTTAAAGTAACACTCCAGGCTATTCTCACTCCTGTAATATTACACAAATTTGTGTACTGTCTGATAAGTAATTCCTAGGAAAATCCTGATGTGACATGGAACATTTTTGATTCATTTTTGTGTAAATGAACGTCATTTACAAATATGGTGAAACACCACACTGGAAATAAGTGTAAAGAACACATTATAGTGTTTAAAAAGTACCTGTGGCTAAGATATAGATATGGTCAACTGTGTTTGCTTTACCTCCCTTACCTTCATAGCTCAAGTTCTGTTTCATGCTAATATGGGTGTCTTCATGACCACAGTGCCTCATAGTTGAACAGCTAAGTATATAGACTGAAGATCAGTTTGGCTATTTCATTTGAAGTATATGTAAGAAATAAGGCTTGAAAGAAATCGTGTGACATGGTTTATTTTCTCCTAACTAGCAGAAACAAAACAACTTCATCTAGATTCCTCATTGATGTTTTCTGAGTATCATTTTGAAGTATTCATTAAATACCTTTCGATCTCTTTCAAATTCAGACAGCTTGCAAAGCAGCCACATTATGTATATAAATCCAAAGCATCTCTGGTGATCTAGATGGTTACTGCCATTTCAGCTGTGAAATGTACTGAATGCGTGTGCTTAGTCCACACAATTCTTTAGCAAACCGAACACAGGTACTTGCTACTCATATGCACTTTCTGAAATGTAGAAGCATAACTTAGTATCAAAGCTCTGTATTTGTACTCCATGTACTCCTAATGATGAGTCATATTAATGCTTGATCAGATACACATCGTAGAACTGTGTACTTTATTCTTCAACTGATTTAAATCAAGCAGAAAAACAAACAAACAAAAAAATTGTATGTCTTTCACTTCAGTAATGTTATATTTCAGGTGCTAAAAAAGTGTTCTGACTTCATCTCTATAAACCAGCAATGCATATAGGTTAGATTCTCTGTACTGGATTTTTTAGTTATACAGTCCAGTGTTTGGAAGAATCCCAGTTATCTGATGTTGAAAATATTGATGAGATGTTAAACTGGTATGGTGTCAAAATCTGCTCAAGCCTTTTACAATATTAGATATATATCATGACACTCAATATTGTAGTGCCATAGGTAACATTCCTATTACATAGTGTGTTCTCATTATAAATGTGATTTTTGACATTTTTGCTAACTACTGTCAGAAATAATTCATCATTGAACATCCTTTAGGTTATCCATTGAGAGACCTTTCAGATTATGGTAATTTTACATCATAGGATAATAATTTCCAGAAAGTTGTTTCAGGGTGTTTTCAGTAGAAATTAATGTATAAACGAACAAATTCATTCATATTGGAAAACCTTTATGTTTTGAACTGATTGAATGAAATTTCTTACATAATTAAAATTCACGACTTAATGGAAAGACTGGTATTAAAATCTCTGATGTAAACAACTCCATCTCAAATTTGCTCTCTTCTAAACCTAAGCAAAAAGATCAATTTTTCAAAAAAAGGTAAAGTATATGAAAAACATATGCACATAGCACTCAAGGATTGAGTACTTAAATGGGTGTGAATGTTCATGCAGTGCTAAGCAATAAAGAAAAGTGACTATAGAGTTGGGAGGAGTATTACATTAGAAAACATAGTGTTCTTCATTTCTAGCTGTGCAAAGTCTACTGAAGTGTTACTATACGTATCATGCTAACACATAGAACATTGCAAATGAACTTTAGTTGATTTGATGGCTCATTACTTGCTTTCAAAAAAAGCTCACTGAGAAAATATTGTATCAAATTAAAGCACACATACAATGCAGACTTTTGAAAAGTCCTGAAATTATACTGAAGAAGGAGTCTGCAGTTAATCTACTGAATATGCATCTAGCATCAGTGGTATCCACAGAACTGACAAGAAATACAATACCCAAGGAATATGTATTAGACTATAAAAGGAGTGTGGGACGGCTTTTCTGGAATATTACAAGAATTTCCTATTACCTTCCTTAGGGTACATATAACCGTATTTCCCAATAAGTACTTCCTAGAAAGACTTATGCTCTACAGGATGCACCACAAGTGTGTGCATCAAATATTACCTCCATGCTCCTTATCTTGATCCTGCATACTGTCTTTCTGCAGTCACACAAGTAATGACATGAAAGCCATAAAACATAAAACAGACATTAGCTGCTGGTAGCATTCTATCTAAGGACAATAAAATCCCAAATTTCAATCAGAAATTTATTTTTATCCAGTACCATGTGAAGTAGATTACTTGAAAACATTTCATATTATCCAGAAAGCTGAAAACCATAGAATAATTTACTTGAAAAATTAAGAGATCAATAATTTAGTATTTCTGAACAGATTAGAAGAAGCAGACTAAGAGTGAACTATTTTGTCAGGATAGAGAACATTTGTGAATAATAAACTTTGTGTAAAACTATTATTTGAAAAATTAAGTTAACTTGGACTAGGTAGAAGAAATAACAAACAAGAAAAGTTCTCACACTGTGTGAAGTATGAAACATGTCTTGATGGTAGGCAGTTTGGACTTACACAGAACTCAACGGAAGCCAACATATTTGACAGATGGCATATATTCTGTGCAGTTCGTATTTCATTTAATTCTTTGTCAGAATGAAGGAATTACTGGTCAATATTTGTCAGGAAGTGCAGCAGCTAATGGGAAAGTGACAGAGAATAATGCTTATGAGATTTTAGCCTATTTTTATCTGGAAAGCTAGTGACTGTGTTAATATACAAATGCAATATAACCAAAGAATTAAAAGGTTTTCAGTCAGTGTATTAACCTAACCAATGTGATTCTAGCACACTTATCAACATCAGCAGTGATCTCATTGCAAAAATTCATTTAGACTTGTGGTTGTTTAACCTAGTAGGTGGCTAAGCGCCGCACTGTCATTCACTCACTCCTCCCCTTCCCAGTGGGATGGGGAAGAGAATTGGAAAAAATAAAAAAGTAGAACCCGTGGGTTAAGATACAACTATATGCTAAAGTAGAGAAAAGAAGAAGGGTAATAGTTATCACCATATATATATGACTCTATGTAACAAGTGATGCACAAGCAATTGCTCACCACCCCCATTTGATGCCAAGCTAGCCCCCTGAGCAGCAGAAGAGAAAAGATGAACTCTCATTTGCTTCAAAACTCCTTCAGCATGATGTCATATGGTATGGAATATCCCTTTAGCCAGTTTGGGTCAACTGTTCTAATTCTGTTCCCTCCCAGCTCCTTGGGCCCCTCGCTAACAGTGGCTTTGGCTTTGTGCAACACTGTTTAGCAGCAATTATAAACATCAGTGTATTATCAAATTGTTTTACTCCTAGAACCAAAAACATAGCATCATACCAGACACTCTGGAGCAAAAAAAATCCATCCCAGCTGAAACTAATATAAGACTTCAGTAAAAACATTAACATTACCTGTTTGTTTAGTCATCAGAGCTTATCTTCCCAACAGCAAAGGCAAGCAAGACCAAAGACACTTGGGTTTCTCACTGCCATTGAAAGCGAGACAGTGCACTGTCCCACAAGCTGGGACAGTCTCAGACTATTATTCTGTGACTCAGCCCTGGATTGCAGGTTCTGTTCATCTCTATTCAAGAACTGCAATAAACTGAAATGTAAGTATGTCTAGTATCCATCCTTCTACGTTAACAAAAGTTTATAGATAGTACAGCTAAGATTCAATCTGATTAAGAGAGGTACTTTGCTACTATCAAGATGTTAGGTGCCTCAGAACCAGTCTCATGACATTAAACACCAAAATGTTATCAGAAGTCAGAGAAGGGAAATTAAGGCCCCTGAAGAAAGTTCTATCTATTTAAATCAGACATTTAACTAGAGTACAGAGGATATCCCTCTGGAGGCCTCGGCTGCACTTACATTGACAATTTGACATAAAACTCTGTGACTGTTGTCAATAAGTGAATGTCCCAATCGTCCCAAATTGCTGCACATTGTTTTGACTCAAGGTGTGATTTTGGTTAAATCAATAAGATTATAATCCTTTTGAGGAAAACCAAAATTGAAACTTTTTGATTTCTGTGCCAAAGGCACTTCTTCAGTGTCTGCAATAGAAAAGAGAATTCAGCACAATAATGACCAAGTTCCTTGGTCAGCTTCAAAGTGCATTCATGGTGACAGCTTCAAACCATATGCTGAAGCAGAAGTTTGAGAATTGTGTAAATGCAGCTTTAATTCCTTTGATCTACTGATCTGCTCCTGCACCAAATTACTTACTAATTTAATGACAACCATCTCTTATGAATATTCATTACTGTGAGTTTAAACTGGGACTTGAACTTCGACTTTCCTTGTAGGTAATCAAAGAAATAAGCACGAGGTGGGCTCCTTAGTGAGGCTTTCATACTAGCATTTCTTTCAAAGAAATCTGTTTGTACAGTGGTAATATTTTAACTATGAAACATAAGTTATTTTTAAGATTTATGGATTCTTAGCTATTTGGGAAGATTGTCACCTGATAAAATGTGGAAACAATACATCTCTGGATCCAACAAACTATAAGCTGAAAAGATTTAGTGAAACAAAATGAGGATACTCCGACATTTTATAGAAAACCATTCATACAAGAATTAATAGGAGACTGAAAATTCTCTCTCTATATTTCTCAAAAAAATTGTGGCACTGATTTTCAGGTAAGATGTTTTTAATTGCTTTTTTTTTCTTTCTTTTTTATTGTGTTCTAAGGTATCCTTACACTGAAGAAGAAATTAATATCAAATGGATGATTTCTCGATTTAGCTTTTTGTTACAGAGATTTTATATGAACTTTTGAGTAACACTGCTGAATTTCAGATTTTGTGCTAAAAGTTGTGTTAGCTTGAAACACTTCGGTAATGTTTTTTTTTAATTAACTAAATAATTTATTTATTAAATTTTATTAACTAAATAATCAGTTTAATTATTTATTTCTCAGTTGTACTGGGAAACTACAGCTGATTTGAAAAGAAATACAGAACATGACAGCCAGTGCTAGAAAAACTTGTAAACTAGGTAGATTACAAATAATAGAAAAGTGAGGTATAATTATCACCACTTTGAAGACATCAAATGATTATGATTACATTTTCAGTTTCTAAGTCAGTATGCATTTGTTATATTTGCTGCTCCTCTAAATAAAACATACACAATTCTCTTTCCAGAGTTACTGGAGTGGAGATAACCTATCCTCTCAATACCACACTTTTTACTAAACATACAATTCGTTTTCTGCACATAGAGGTAGACATTAAGGGCAAGATTAATACCTAAATACAGGAATCTCTCTCATGTAAGTCTTTTTTTTTTTCCGAAATCTATGAAGTTTTAGGCAATCAAGGGAATTTGGATCTTCTACTACAGTCAATGGATATCTAATCAGTATGGTCAAGAGCGCATGAATCAATTGATAATACACTGATATTCAGTGTCTTTTGGGATAGCCTGGGAAATGTTGCTGAATTTTAGCTTCCTTTTCAGGTGGACACAGATCTCCCATAGGTACTGTATCATATTCGCCATTCTAGGATACATCTCTCATATGCTACAGACTGTCTTAAACATCATTAGATGTTTATGTGCAGGGTGAATCAAGACCACTACAGAGCTATTCAACTGACCAGAATTGTTATGGGGGAATGACTCATAAGTTGATTCTGTTCTGTAAACAGCGATGGTTTGTGCCTTTTAAGATACCATAGGAGTTGGCAGGAGTAATACAAGGTGATAGTCACACCTTTCCAAAGTAAAAAGAGTAGCAGAGGGCCTGACAGAAGAGTTTAAAGATTCTCAAATGGCACCAGAAATATGCGCTTAGGTAACTGAACAATTTTCTCTTCAAGGAGTATAAAAATATTTTCAACTATTTTTGAGTTCCAGAGTTTTGCAAGGGATTGTTTGTGATTACAGCAGTTCCAAAAAAATGTAAATATTATTAGGAATGTCCGGAATACTGATGACATAAAAATTCAGCTGAACAATACTGGCTTTTAAAAGTTGTAGTTCTGGAAAAAATAAATCAATAAATAAACCATCTGTGATCATAGCAGCTAGAAGCAGAACAAACCAGTTAGTTCTGTCTCTGGACATTTTTAATCTTCTGTTGTTAGAGCAATGGAAGTACTTAACTATGCAGTTACATAATCTTGGTGAAATTTTAATGTGGACATTTTGCATTAAGTTCTTTTCTTTTAGCAAGAACAAAAATGAGAAGAGAAAAAGAAAGAAAAGAAAAAAAAGGTTCCAAATAAATGAAACTCAATTTCACGGCACATTATCTCTCTCAATTCTTTCCTCTCAGCTTTCATTTTCATTAAAATCACAGACAACCATAAATTAATAATTACTTCAGGTTGACTAAATGCAGGCCACACTATTTAGCTCTCATTTTCCTACATTGGCCCTTCTTGTTCATGCTGGAAAAATGTTAATTTAGATAATGTGGCTTGCCCCTTGTCATATAATTCTGTTTTGCAGTTTCACTGATCTATAATGGTCTGTACTTATTAGGTAGTATTAACTTTATCTTTTGTTCAATCAAGCTTCACAGTTTCCTCCAAAATGATAACTATTGTGAAATATCAGATGAAATGTTCTGTTATCTGTATTTCTGTTTTATTTTGCTTCATCTCTATGTCATAACTACATTCAGAGACACTTGTAATTTCTTATAGTAATAAATTTATTGATTGTTAGCCTGAGCAGCATGTGAGACTTTTTTTTCCGAAACTACAGAATATATACCTCAACTTTACTACATTACAGGTTACACATATTTCAGATGAGATGTTTTACCAACCTACTTTTCAGCTAAGAATGGATTAATAGGTTCAAATAAAATAAATCTTGATTTCATCCCAAGTTTGAACCCAGTTAGTTTCTTGAAATAATTTAGTGTAGTTCAGCTATCTATATCTCTATCTGTCTGTCTGTCTCTCTCTCTCTCTATCTTTTGCCAGAATATTCTAGCAGCAAATGCAAGAAACTGAGGCATACAACAACATTTACATGTAAATAGTCATTTACTTATTATTACTGTCATTTTGATCAATCCATTTAACTTCTCAATGCCTCAGTTTACCCCACTCTTAGAACAGATTCAATACTTATAGGACATGGATGTTCATCCAGAGGTTTTCAAGGGAAAGTTCTGTATATGCTGTGATCCGAAACTTCTTATGTTAGACCATACACACATTTTGACAAGGTTTTTATTATTATTATTATTATTATTATTTAATCTAAAAACCAAAGAAAACAAAATCAACAAGAAGCAAACAAAGAGAAAACAATTAGCTAAAATTGAACTTCTAATTCCTTCTGTCAGTATGGCATAACCAGTAATATTTATCCATAAATATAGAGCTCTTGAAAATTTCTAAACACTTAGATAATTTGTGTTATGTTTTTGTATGTTACAACAGCAGTTTGTGCTCTTCATTTTTATTAGGAACACTTCCACATATTGTTAACAGAATAAGTGAGAACAATTAGAATCTCTTCCTCTTAGAGTCAAGGTGATTATTTTTTTCTAGAATAAATTGTGCAAAAATAATTTAATGAATATTAGTTGTTTTCCTGTATATGCAGGGTCTTCTTTGACATGTAGGCACTTTTGGCAGCCACTTGTATCTAAACTAAGTAAAATCTCGCAGCAGTTATATCTGGCAAATAAGGGTAGGAAAATATGATTGCAGAATTCTTACACAGTATGGACTTTTAATGAACATGTGATGTTACCTAAAGTAACACTAAATACTATTAGAAACCATTTGAAAGTATTATACAGCTTTTTTTTCAAGTGTCAGAGTTCTAATTCCCATTGCATATGTTCTATAACAAAATATAGGTCCTCACAGTTTGAAATAAACACACTTTTCCAAGTGAATGGCATATTTTCTTCCACCTTTGAAAATTGTTTATATAAACATTCTGGTAACAGGGTATTGACATATGGCCTAAGCTAATTCCTTGGCTTTTTTGCTTGTTTGTTTTTAGAGAAATAACCAAAATCCATTGGTTGAAATAAGAAGAAGTATTGGCCAGCAGAATTGTTGTAGTTACATAAAAAATATTTTATATCTCTCCAAACATTGCTAACATATTTGTATCTGTTATGATCTGTAGTAAACTAGCAGCAAATCTATCTCTATCTTTGATTTTTTCAAAGTCTAAAGCAGGGCCATTTGCATAGTTTATGATTACTGCTTTCATAAATGAAAAGATGTATAGAAGCTTCCACAATAATATGCGTAGATGAAACACATAATTTATATCATTTGGGTGATCTAGCTCAAGAACAATAAATCCATTTTGCAGGCTTAAGTTTTTCTATCTCTAGGTGTGTACCCAAAAGAGAAGAGATGTGATCTAGGTTCCAGAATAATATGAAAGAAAACAAGATTTAGCAGCTTTTATATTTTGTGCTGGTAATCATAATGTTAGTATGATTGACAAGCCAGTTCATCTCTGAAGTCCCTTCTAGTTATGTCATCTTCAAAACAGAAAGATGAACTGACTTGCCAAATGACAAGTGGATCGATACTCTTTCTACAGCTTACAAAGCAGCAAATCAACATCAAAAGTAGGATTATTCTTTGGAAAACGTAGATTTATACAGCATAAATGTCTACATTTCTGCTTGTCATTTAGATTCACCATATAGTCAATGGAGAGGAACAAGCACTTCATATCATTCATCTTGTCCTAATGAAGCTATTAAATGTAGGCCAGAGGAATTGCACATTAGTTGTGCCTGTTTCTGAACACTGCCACTTAATTAAATTTAGAGAAGTAGCTCATATATAGATGTTTACATCATAAACACCTGAACTGCATTGAAAATGTCCCTAAAATCCTTGCCTCATATCCCCCCAGACTACTATTTAATTAAAATTCCTTTGTGTGCTTCTCTGATTCCAACAAGACTTGAGGGACCTCTTGCCCATGCAATATTTGGAATATTGTAACTAACATTCTTGCAAAAAAAATTCTTATGAACTTTTTCAGGCATAGCAGCAAAGCAAAGATTGTATGAAAAATATTGTACAGTAGTTTTATGGATGATAAGACAAAGTAAATTGTCACAAAATTTACATTTTCAAAACTACTTTCAGGGAAAATATTTTAATTAACATTTCTCTAAGTAAAAAGAGGAGACCATATTCCTTTTCAGTAATAGTTCTTTGTTCATCTCCAATCCAAACACTGCAGCTCTGTATAATGCAGGCCAATTTGAAAAATGGAACTGACTAGTTTCCATTTGACTGAAATGAGAACAAGATCTAGCCTTAGGCAATGGGAGCATAACTAGCCAAAAACAAATGCCAGTTTTAAATTTCATGAAGTGATTAGTTGCTGTTAAAAAGTCAGTATTTCCCAAAACATATAAGACAATAATAGAATGTGAGCTCACAAATGGTCTTATGCTTACAAAGGAAATAGCTGTAATGTATCAGCCATTACAGTGATCACTGGAAATTAGTCTCTATCAAATCTTCTGTGAATTAAAATAGTATAAATTAGTATAACACTGCTTTAAATTGGAGTAGTACCATAAACGTCAACAAACCTATATTGTTCAGATCAACAGATATATGATTTACTAATTGTACAGTGATGGATCTGACTCATCATATTTTCAGTTTGACTGATGAGTCTCTTTATCAGTACTTCTTTTCACATCACTCTAGTGTAACAGACCAGTATAATAACTGTGAGGGAATGGTTGAGAAGGGAAGAGAAGAGAGGAAAAAAAGGGAAGGGAAGAGGAAAATGCAAATTTTAGGTGCCAGCAAACAGTAGCCACTGAATGAAGCCATCTAAAATGATTCCATCAAGAATGCATCTGTATCATAAATGTGACTGAGTTTGTAGAGAAAACTTGACTATTACAGACATTGAGCAGCTTGTCTTTCAGTCAGCAGGAGAGAGAAAATGTTTTTTAGATTAAAATTTCAATTTAACAACTGAACACAATGAAAATTCATGTAGAAAGCAAGAACCCAATGAAAATGAATTATCTACATAAAATAATCAACCCATGAAGCTCTGTTTGTTCTTGGTGCACAGGATGATCCAACAAATGTTTCCAATTAACTAACAGTTAAAGAAAGAACAGTGCACATCTCAAGAAGCTTTTATTTTAGCATCAGGAAATACAACTGTTTTTATGAACTGTGACTGTCATAGCGCTCACATGAACTCCTGACCTACTGTTAAACCACTGAATTACAGGAGAAGTGTTTCCTCTAGAACTGTAAAATGAACACCAGGCTTACAGCAAGTAACCAACCAAACCCAGACTTTTTAGGTGTTCTTTTGTATATCTGTGATAATGCCATGACTCTACAATGACTCCTGAGGCCTGGTTCTATGTAGACTTGAGACTAAACTGAGCACTATCAGTTTCTTTAATGATTTATCAACTTGCTTTCCAAATGTCTGTTCTAGTAGGATTGGTCCACTCGTGAATATATCTTTGACTTCCTTGTAGTTGCAGCTTCCTTTTTATGTATAGGATATCATTCTTGGCTTTACAACTTTTAAAACCATCAGTTTCAGGCTTAATGTCTTATGCTTATTGTATAACTAGTGGCAAAGGACAGTTACACCACCATACATTTGTATGGTGGATTAACTGGTTGCTATGTGCCCATCATGACACACTCTAACTTCTCCTTCTCAACAGGACAAGGGGAGAAAATGCAATGAAAAAGCTCATGGGTCAAGATAATTACAGAGAGATTGCTTAACAAATACCATTACAGGAAAAGTAGACTTGGAAAAGATTATTTTCCAATAACAGATTGGGACAGTAAGAAGTAAAAGCAAAAATCTCTCTATTCCCAGATTCAGCTTCACACCTGACACCTTGACCACCTTCCTCTCAGTGGCACAAAGGGGTGGGGCTCTGTTTATAACATTTCATCTCTGCTGCTGCTGCTGCTTCCTCACACTCTTCCTATGCTCCAGTGTATAGGTCCTCCTACAGAATAGTCATTCATGAACTGCTCCAGCATGGGTCCTCTCCACTGGTTGCAGTTCCTCAAGAACTGTTCCAACATGGATCTGCACCACAGGGTTCAATCCTTCAGATACAGACTGCTCCAGCACAGGTATCTCATGAGACCTCACCAATTGTCTGCTCCTGTGTGTGCTCTCCATAGTCTGCAGCTTGAGGCTGTATCCACCTGCTATTAAGTGGGGTCCTCCATGGGCAGTAGTGTGGGTGTCTGCTCTGATGTAGTACAACAATGGCTGCAGAGGGCTTCTCCATAGGCTACACAGGAATTTCTACTCCAGTGTTTCAAGAACTTCCTCCCCCTCCATCACTGACCTCGGTATGTACAGAGTTGTTTCTCTTTTATCTTATACCTCCCATTCAGAGCTGCTGAACAGCATTTTTTACCCTTTCTGTGCTGTGACAAAGGAGCTACCAGTCACACTTATGGGCTCAGCTTTGGACAGCAGTAAATTCATTTTTAATCCAGATGCCCCTGGCTTTGTCTGACAAGGGACAACCATGGTCTCTTCTCACAGAAGCTGTCCCTGCATTCTCCATCCTCAATACCAAAACCTTACAACATGAATTCGATGCCATTTCAGATAGCCAAGAATCCAAAAAGTGATGAACCAGAAAAATACTATAATCCAGATCACGCTCCAAATCACAAACAAGATTTTCCTGTTATTATACAAAGAAACACACATATTTATTTAGAAGGAACTGTTTATATGATTTGCACATGAAGGAAGGTTATGAACAAACCATTTATTGTAGGTAACTATAAAATCCTTGAACTGTAGTAAAAGCTGATCATTACATCATTGATATCCTAATCATTCTACTGTATATATATATTTTTTTTGTAGATGCATATATTTAGACATATAGTTAGATAACTGTATATATATATATTTTTTGTAGATGCATATATTTAGACATATAGTTAGATAATTAGAAAATAAATCTAATTAACAAAGGTCATAATTAACAATTAACAATTCAATTAACAAAGTTAACTATATATAGAATCAGTCATAGAACCATTTGTGATGGGAGTGACTTTTTAATCACTTAGTTCCAATCCCCCTGCCATGGGCAAGGAGAATTTCCACTAGTCCACTTTGGTCAAAGCCTGATCACTGAACCTTTCCAGGGATGAGATAACCACAGCTTCACCAGGAAACCTGTTCCAGTGCCTCAGCACCCTCATAGTAAGGAATTTCTTCCTAATACCTAATCTAAATCTACTTTTTTTTGTTTAAAAGCATGTGCATTGCTACAGTCCCTGATTGCTATCCATTTTTTAGATCCCATTTATTATGGCTTTTCAAATAAACAAATAATAAAAAGAAACCAATGAAACTGACTAATTATATTTAGGCTACAATCCAGAGCAAAATGCTGAATATGCTCTTTTTAATTTTAAGACCATGGTTTTATTTTATTTTTTTAAATGTGTTTCTAGTTACTGTGTTACACTGTGAACGTCCTACAGAGTTTCCTGACACATTCTGAGTATATCCACAGTGTAATGATGCATGCAGGGAACTAATCCTGGGACTGAGATGAAGCATCGAAGAACTTACAATTGTGAAGTATGCAATTAATTTTTTTATTTTATTTCACCTTTATTTTATTTCATTTTACTCTTGCCATATAGAGATCTGGTTCTGAAACAAACAAACAAACAGACAAAAAACATTAAGTGATTTTGCATTTTTTCATGTATGGTTTAATACTGAAGTTATATACTTCAATTCTTTACATACCTACATGAGACAACATTCATTCATGGAAGAATTCTGCTTCTTCAGAAAAAAATGCCATGAATTATAATACATTCATCAATGTAAAGATGAAACTTACAATGAAATTGTTCAATTACCTGAATATTTACAAAACTATAAATATTCATATGATGGGATGTATTGTGTTTGTTTTTCAGAATCCTGGTATCAGCTTGCTGAACAATCACACATTCAAGATTTGAGAGTTTTTTTACTGCAAATTAGTATTTTGTTATCTTTGAAAAAGAAAAAGAATTTCTTACCAACTTGTTATTCTTTGTACTATGTTTTCACTGACCCATCTAATTATGAAGGCGTGGGAGAAAATACCTTTCAATGTAACGATGACTGTACCTTAGAAATGCTGACCAAGAATATTCCCTTTGATTTCAGTTCTTGGAGGGAGTATAGACACATTATTTTTCTAATAACCTGTTCTTTAAAGTAATAGAATGTGAAGACTAAATGTTCCTTCTATCAAAATGTCAAATCCCTACCTATGCAGCTAAAGGTCTGATTTTCTGGTCCCAGAAATGCTTAAATCAGGTACACATGTGAAAATAAAAGTCAGGCAGTTATCTACTTAACCACAAGAGAGGAATGTACTTAAACAGAACTAATTGTGACCAGAACAGTGGACAGTATTCTTTCAACACTCTTAGCACTGAATAATTAAAACAATTTTAAATAAAAGCTATGTAACTTGTTGTACTGCAGAAAGTTAAACACTCTTTACAAAGAAATTATGTATTTTTCACCCACCTCTCCAATTTTAATTTTCTAATATAGAAGGAAAAAATAGTATGCAATGTAGGGAAAAAAAAATAAAAAAGCAAAATTCTCACAGGATGGATCTCTGTTATCACCTTCTGCCAGTCACACAGCCAGCAACAAACATTTTCAAAGCACTGAGACCCACAAATATACATAACACTCCAACTACACTTCTGAGTTGTTCATACATGCACTATTTTTACATCAATGCCCACTTTTGCATAGATTAGAGGCTTTGAGATCAGATCTAAGAGTCCCCTTTAACATTTCAAGTTTGAAGTAGAGAGTCTAGACTTTTCTGTAGCTGGTAAAAAAACTAAAAAGAAAAGGAAAATCCTCTCATGTCTTCTATTGCATCAATCATTACTCTTTTTTACTAGCTATTCCCTTCAGAATACTTTGAAACGAGATCTGTCTTTGGATTGTCCTACCTGCCATGGTTCAAACACCTTTCTAAAGAGTGGCAATAAAAATCTCTAAGTGCAAACCTGGCAAAACAAGGAGTCATTAGACCCCTTAGATGCTGTGAAGGTAGTGATTACATAAGAACCTATATAGATAGATGAAAGGTTTGGAAAAACATACTCTGATAGCAGAACTGTAGGAATTTATCCTATGCATGTAAATATCTTTAAATATCTTGCGTACATGAAGGACTTAAAGATGAATAGCAGTCACATATTCAAAATTTATCAGTGGACAAGGAATTGCATTTTTTATGTGTAAATCAAACACAGATACATCTAAACACGATTTGCAGATATATTTATTTAAAATGCATGCAGAACTAATGATTTCTATGCACTCAGAGATGCTATTACATTGTTTATTCATACATTTAAACTAAGCTATATGTAATAAACATTCATTCCATCATTATTCAAAATTTTAGGTAGTAAGTGACATATTACCATGACTTAAAAGTAGTAAGTAAAATTGTATAGGACTTTGTGAGGTGTAATCATACTGAATGTTTTAAAAAACATTTTATATTCAGACCTTTTATTTATACTCCACCTAAAGAGTTCCTAGAAAATCAGATAGGTCCTCTTATACTTAGACAGTGGGATCTACAGTTGTTTTGTTTTGTTTTGTTTCCCTTTTTCTGTAATGCTGTTAGCTTCAGACTGTCTTATCAAATTCAGCCCCAATTAAGCAAAGATCTTCAAAGTGAACTGAAACTTGTATCTGATTTCCATGGACTCCCATTGGAGGGAGGAAAGTTTCCATGACTCAACATGTTGCTGCCCCCTCTTGTCAATTTTTATATTTTGGGGAGCTCAAACAATGAACTGGAGTGTTGCAGGGATGGACCGCTGAATGATAATCTATTTCTAAGCACTGTACCTTCATTGTCTCATTGCTTCGGTGAAAATAATTTATTAGCTTTATTTCACAGAAAAGATCAACATCTGTAATCTGGAAATACATTTTAAACCAATAGTTAAAAGCCTTACAAGCTATTATCAGGAAAGTTTGCCTGCAAAATCTTACTTGTGATATATAAGAATTTTCTTGGAAATATATATTTTCCATCTACCCCACCCCAACTGCCTTCAGCTGCTGCTTTTTAAACATCATTCCTCT
Organism: Bambusicola thoracicus; assembly: GCA_002909625.1. NCBI lineage: Eukaryota > Metazoa > Chordata > Aves > Galliformes > Phasianidae > Bambusicola > Bambusicola thoracicus. The sequence continues at coordinate 3,480 of PPHD01008202.1, read as the reverse complement.
TCCCAAATTCATATCCAAGTAATTCAAATTTCTCACTCCCCATCCTGCCCTCAGTATCCTGTCTCTTGGATTTAGAAATGTGCTCAGATCAACCTACTGAAACAAAGAATGTAGAATCAGTAAACATAATACTGAATTTCTTACTCGTTATACACCAAAGTGGGTTTTCCTTACAACTTCTTTTTATGTTTATATGTCAGCTGCTGTTGAGGCCTTTTATTACTCTAAATCCATCAAGTTGAAGGTCATAGTTTTATAGACCGTTGATGTCACTGCATTTTGCATTTGGCTTCGTGTTTGCTTGAAGATATAGTGAAGTCAAAAGGGCTTTTGGTTTTCTTCACGAGCTCCGTGCTATTATGACCATGACCAGTCAAATGAAGATCCACATGACATTTTCTTGCAAATAATTTAATCTGCAAGATATTGATGTGGGTTGTTTCATTTTGATAAAATATTATTTTAATTTCCTTTCATTTGTTCTGACAAATAAAAAGTTAGTTAATTTAAAAGGAAGTTAGGGTATGTAGTTGGACCTCAGAGAAAAGTATTTTCTTTGCTATCTAAATTAATTTCCATCTTGGAGATATTTTTTTCAGAAGAATGCTGTGCATTCTGACATATGTAAAGTAGTGTATTACTTCTGTGCTTATATGTTACTTCAGTCTTTAATTCTGAAAAAATGGAGAAATCTGGAGCATAATATTATAAAGAAAAACTCTCAAATTCAAGTTATTTTCAGATTGTTATTGATCAAAACTATCAAGATAGAAAGGGAAATCAGTACTTTATACAATAGTTTTGTTTCTTGCTTTAAATGTAGAACTGTGCTAAGTGAAATATTGAAAAATAAGTATTTCAAATTCAAATAACTTCAGTTCATACTAGGATGTATGTGGAGGTAGACATGAGTTTGAGGAAAATTTTTTAGGTACAAAAATTTTCTGTCAGGATCTATGGTAGGAGAAATGGTAAAAGATTGCTGTTGAGAATTAATTGATAGGGACACTTGGACTATTCTGATCTCTTAAAACTTAGGAAACCAATGAGACTGATGTTATCCTTTTTTGGGATTGTTCCAAGTTCTGCATAACTAAAACTCGTGAAGACTGTATCACCAGTTTCCAGATTTTCCTCTGTTTCAGACTGACAATTCTGTTTAGTGCTAAATATTAGCATAACTGCATTGAACAATATTTCAGCCAAGTCTTCATTTTTTTTGCCTTATTCAGAATAGGCAGAACGAATCGTACCACAGCTATTTAGGAATTACTTCTCTCTGTACTGGTCCAGCATGGCAGAACTAAAAGCTGGTCACTAGAAGTGAAGAACCATACAACATACTTCGAATGAGAACTAGAAAGTTAAAAAAACAGCATTCTATTCATCTGAAGGCTGAATTTCTCTTTGGATAAGTTTTAGATAAAAAACTGGAGATTCCTTTTTGTTTTCTTTTCCTTCAATATTTTTTTTTCTTCTCAGCTTAAAGATGAAATAAATATGCTGGAGTGCTCAGTCTGTTATCCTCTGTACTGTATTGCACAAAAGTAAGTACTAAGACTTTACACGTATTTACTTAAGCTTTGAACTCCATGTTTTACCTGTATATATGCATAAATATGCATAATTCATAAACAACAAGTTATATGAAATTCAAATTTGATATGTCAGTGTTGATATTTTTAGCGAAACTACAGAACATGTATTTTTCTGCAAAGATGGAGTTAGAAAAGTCAGACCCCACATGGAGGGTAAATCTGGCGAGGGATGTGAAGGACAAGAAATTCTACAAGTACATCAACAATAGGAGGAAGACTAGGAAAAACATGGTCCCACTACTGAGGGAAGGAGAATTGGTAATAAAGGACATGAAAAATGCCATAATATTTAACATTTTCTTTGCCTTTATCTTTACTGTTTAGAACAATCCAAGAAGTAAACAGAATAGTTCAGTTCTTCAAATACCTTCAGTGGTCATAGAATTATCATAGAATCATAGAATGGTTTGTGTTGGATGGGGACTTTAAGGTCACCTAGTTCCAATCTCCCTGCTATAGGCAGGGACACCTGCCTCTAGACCATGTTGCTCAAAGCCTCATCCAGCCTGCCCTTGAATATTTCCAGGATAGAAGCATCCACAACCTCTCTGGGCAACTTGTTCCAGTGTCTGACTACTCTTGCAGTAAAGTTTCTTCCTAATATCTAGTCTAAATCTACCCCTTCCACATTAAAGTCATTTCCCCTCTTCCTGTCTCTACCTGCCCTTATAAAAAGTCCCTCTCCAGCTTTTCACTAGGCTCCCTTTCAAGAACTGGAATGTCACTATAAGGTCCCCCCAGAGCCTTCTCTTCTGCCGGGTGAAGAGCCCCAACTCACTCAGTCTTGTCTTTTGTCTGCTTCAAATAATCTAGTCTGTCTGGCCATCTCAGTACTGACCAAAAGTTAAAACACATTAATCAGGGCATTATCCAATTGCCTTTGGTTGCCTGTATCCATGGATTCCTGGGCCCTGAAGCCAGAGGAAAAGTTTAGACTTCAGAATAAGGAAAACTTACCCTTTTCTGGAGAAGGGCCTGTTTAGGGAGCACTTTTAAACAAATTGGCTGTTCGTGGGCACACTGTGATGGGATGTTGGGATGTGCCCATGAATGTTGAGGAAGATGGGTGATGCCATTTTGAAACTATTCCTGATTGTCTCTTAAAGGGCATAATGATGTGAAGAGGTTTCTGAGGACAGAAAGAAAAAAGTAAATGTCACTCATATCTTCAAGGCCAGTATAGAAGATCTAGGAAACTAGAGGTTTTTCACCTCATTCTTGGGAGAGTGATGGAGCAACTAATAATGGAAATCAATTCCAGTCACATGAGAGACAAGAATGTGATCAGAAGTCAGCCTGAAGTTATGACGGTGATACTGTACATAAACACCCAAATTGTCTTGCACAATAAGATGATTAGCTTGGTGGATGAGGAAAGATGATGAATGTTGCTTACCTTGACTTAAGTAAGGCTTTTCATGAGGGCTGCGTATCCCATAACTTCCTTGTAAATGAACTGACAAAGAGGACAGTGAGGTGGATTGGAAACTGGCTGAAATATGGGGCCAGAGATTTGTAATCAGTGGCACAAAGTTTAGCTGGAAGCCAGTCACTAGATGTGAATTCTAGGGTTTTATGTTGGAAATAACACTGTTCAACCCCTTCACTAATGGCCTGAGTGATGGGGCAGAGTTCATAGACAACAGAGAAGAGAGATCTAGACATAGTAGAGTAAGCCTAGCAAATGATCACAAAGGTAGTAAGTGACTGGTGAATCTATCATATGAGGAGAGGCTGAGTGAGCTAAGACTGCTAGACCTAGAGAACAGAAAATCGAGGCAATTTTATTTATGTTTAAAAATAACTGATGGCATAGAAACAGGAAGAGGCAGACGTACTCTTCTCAGAAATGATCTGTGGGAGGCCTAGAGGCAGTGGAAAC
>PPHD01008201.1:0-22044 GCA_002909625.1 Bambusicola thoracicus | reverse complement strand
TCTTCTCTTCTCTTCTCTTCTCTTCTCTCTTCCTCGTCCTCTTCCTCTTCCAATTTCCTCTTCTCTTCATTAATTAATATAGTGTTTGGTTTGGATAAGTAGTATCAGTCATCTAGTTCATTTCTAACCTTGTTCAGTGGTTTATGCTAAAACCTAAATCATAATAGACCTGCATCCCAGCTGCCAGCTGTTAATGTTGCTCTATCAGTTACACTGAGCATGGTTTAGCAATGTACTCTTACATAAAAGAGCCAGAGCAAGTACAACTTGTTGCGTTTCACATAACGAACATCCTTACTGAAAAAAATGGGAAGTCAGTGATGTCCTTAGGAAGAAAAACTCCTCACAGTATATTACATATTACTTATTACTGAAGTATTTTAATGTTTCATAGAAGCACTCAGAGCCTAAAAAGTTTCAGAAGTCTTTACTGTCAGCATTACTGTCAGCAGTAAATACCCAGAACTGTGTGCATACGCGGTATTTCATGCTGGGCTTCTGCTTCAGTCAGTAAACACAAGGGACAGAGCCCATAAAATTAACAGCTACTCACTCTAATCTGTAGCTGCAGCCCTGGTGTAAATTGCAATCTAACTCCAAATGTTATTTCCCCATCATCTATCTGACCATTTTTCAGCAATTTGGGGTAGCACAAGCCCTTGTATGGTTCAGATGCAGTGAGTGGGGGTTTTGGGGGGGAGGGGTGGGGATACTGCTTATTGTTCCCTTTTGTGGTTCAGAAACTCAGGAATGATATTGTGACATCAATGGCAAAAATCTCTAATTCATACTGCCAGTATAGAAGGTCTATGGCAAGATGTCTGAGAGTGCTTAGCATTTCCCAGGGCTGTGGGAATAATTTTAATCTGCTTCACTTGTTCCGTTGTTCTGAAATATGACCAGAGAGATCAAGCTGGAAACATGTACAATATCAGATATGTATTCAGAGCCCATCTTTCAAAACCTGGTCTTGGCGATTTACTCATCATTGCAGTAATTCTGTGCTCCTTCAGCTGCCTTCCTCACAGAAACCACCTCCCCCTAAAATCCTCGTGCCTTCTCTTCTCCATTTCTGCAAACTTCACTAAAATATGAGCAAAGTGCTCTGGGCCTTCAGCACACACTGAAGTGTTTTGATTGGGTTAAACCTGTGCTTGGAGACTCAGAGGAAGAGAAAGATAATATTGCTGCAGATTAATCTGTTACGTGTCCAGAGTGGCTACCAAGGCAAGATCCTGGATCCTGGCTTTCCCGTCCTCTGAGGATAATGGATTTTGACTTTTGATATCATGCAAAACCAGGTATTTCTTTTGCTTTCCTACCCATTTTCCTTCACTCTCTCATCTGCCATGCCTTGGCCAGGATGCAGGGCATATTGTTGGTCATCCTGGCCAAGCTAATACATTTCTAATGCCTTTGGGTTTGGCCAGTCACAAGCCATTTGCCTTTCACAATGCTTTGAACCACATTACTTTACTGTGGGGTTGCTGTACATCCATAGCTGTGGGGAAAGTTGCCGCTTTACTTCTATACCCTCTTAACTTTCAGACTGTTTAAGATGTAGGACAGCGCAGACTCTAAGATGTGCTGCTCGGGCTGAAGCTGAAGACGTGGATTTTCTCTTATCCATTTTACAAACAGATTCCTGGCATAAGAAGACTTCAAGATTAGCTCACTTCTGTGTTACTCCGAAATATAAGAAATGGCCACTTGTGGCTCAGGCGTATTTCAGCTTTTTGGAGCCTTGTGCTGCAGCACTCCCTATATTTTTCACCAAATTGTAAACAAAGATTTTATTGTGAGTATCAGTGACGTGAAGCTGAATTTTTGTGTCAATGACTTTCAGAGGAGAATGGGGGATGCACAACTTATTTCTGCAGGGCAAGTCACCCATAGGGGAATCAACAGAAAACATTCTTCATCAAAAGAACTGTCTTTCATTTCAGCTCAGCCAGTTATGCAATGCAGTCATTCCCTTGGCACTCCGTGTAGAGAAAACTTGAAATGATCCTTAAGTTTTCTCCACTTGGCTCTCCAAGCCTTTTCAAGCTGATAAGCTGCTGTTGTTTTCAGTGTCAGACTGAGAAAACTGGGGCTTTGCTAAAGTTCTCTCCCATTACAGTGCTGTTAAAGGCATGAACACTTGGTCTGTTTTGTCCTTTTTGTCCTCTCAGCTCCTGACTTCACACTCCCACTTTGGTCAACTCATGTGAAGCCATCACACGTAGTTTTGTAAGAGCAACCCAGGCCAGGAGATCCCTGTCAGAAATACCTATCACCTCTAGTAAGAAGTTGCTTAGATGTGTTTCCCCATAGTGACTAACATCTGATCCTGCTGCTGTTCTAAATTACTTATTCTCAAAATGTGAAAAGTATGATTTCTTGCCCATCTTTGCCTTACCCTGAAGGGGAAGGCAGTATCAGACTCCAGATGGTAAGAATGCCTTGTGGATGTTCTGTGGTAGCTGCAGTGGTTGGAGAAATAAGAGATGCTGTCCTAGCGGAACCGAAGGAAGGAAGGGAGGAAGGCAGGAAGAAAGGCAGGAAGGCAGGAAGAGAGGAAAGGAAGAAGGGAGGAAGGGAGGGAGGAAGGAAGGGAGGGAGGAAAGGAAGGAAAGGAAGGAAAGGAAGGAAAGGAAGGAAAGGAGATTGCTGCTCTCCAGTGTGGCGTGATGAATGTGGAATCAAGAGTGATTGTTGATTCTTTGACATTTGCAGAAGACCACACTACCAGTTGGAATACAGTCACCATGTTCTGCATGTAGATAAAACCAAGTGTGCCAAGTGTTTAACCTGGCACTGTTAACACTGCCCGCTCTGGTTGGGTGAATTAAACAAACGATATGAGCAGGCACTGAGCAAGGGTAGGATGGGCATTGTAAGGCAGAATGGGAACTGGTGTATTGACGTGTGCCGTTATTGCTGTAATAATACCAGGAAACCACTAAGTATAGATCAGCCTAAAGATATTAGTAACTTGAAAGGTGATGTACTGAAGCAGTATTAAATGCTCATGATGGTATGCAGTGAATGTTTAGGGTCTGACGGTATCTTGTGAAATAAAACCGTGCAGCTTAGCCCTCTCATGTCTATGGGGATTCTAACTGTGGGTTTGGTTTGGTTTTGTTTTTCTGGTGAAAGTGGTGAAGCTGAGGGAAGATTTTGCATTAATAAAGATTGGATCAGATTCTGAGACTCAGCAGAAGAGAAAGCAAAACACTGTGCTATCAACTAAATGAACAAGCAAGTTGTCTGACAGTGCAGGAGAAATCTGGGGTGCAGTGGTCACGGCTAGTGGTTTAACTGTGTTGTTATCTGGTTTCTGGCACACATCCTTATTTGTACAGCCCCTCCCACATGAATAACAGCATTTGCATCCAGGCAGATGATGGTACCTTAATGCATCTTTGTTACTCCATGAAAAACACTGAATGCCAAAGAAGACCTAAACGATTTATTTTCATAAACCTTTTTTTTTTTCTTTTTCTGTAGAAGTGTAACATTATGAAAAGCCTCAATTTTCTCACCAGCCACAAGTAGTAAATAACTTAACTGTATCGCATTATAGCCATTTAACAAATATTCCCCAACCAGCCTGCAACACTTAGCTTGGTGAAATAGATTTGTTCTGGATATAAACCAAGGCGAGCAGAATACGTATTTCTTGGCCCTGGTGGATATATGTGATGGAGTTGTGCTGGATGACTTGAATTAAGATGGAGCATGTGTGTAACGAGTATTCCCTGGGCAGTGATGTCTCTACATTTCCTCCCAGCCTCCCTTTTTCCCTCCCTCCCAAATGCTGCTTATTATGGCTTTTTTTCCCCCCACCGATAAGTGAATGTTAAAGTTATGTTACAGTTTCCTCAATACCGGGTAAATGTGTGTAATATATCTCTCATAAAATGTTACTACGCAGATGGGACTGGGGAAACTTTTTCAGTTTATGAAGCCATCGTTAGTAATACCTACCACTTATGAATAATAAAATAAAATGGCCTTTGGCAAATTTCAAAGTTGTGTTTTGCTTTCCGTGGGAATCCTCGAAGAAAACGAACGCTCAGAAATGCAGTGATCAAAGATTCTGGTGGAGCATCTCCTCAGGTGCAGTCACACAGCCTCTGTGCTTCACAGGGGCCACGCTTTGTGCACATGCAGCAAATCCTTTTGTCTTCTCTAGCTTTTTGGTCGCAGTTCTAATTCCAACAGGCGAATCTCAGTTGCAGCAAGTTCTCATTCTGTGTTTTAATGGGCAAACAAAGATGAGCTCAGGTACTACTATCTGTTTATTTGTTTTAATTAATGTACCCTGTATACTTGTCTATCTTTGTGGTGGCAAATGAATGAAGGTATTAATAATGCATGAACACAAACAGCCAGTAAATACAGGCTGGAATTAAAATTGACCTGAGGAAGGGGAGTAGAGGGTAAAACCACAGTTTCACTTTATTAGGAGATAAACAGTGGTGAAGGGTAACTGGATCTAGGAAGAAAGGGGAAAATCTGGCTGGTTCAGTGCCTGCCAGTGCCTTGGGGAGCTGCTGGGAGGTTCTACTGAGTGCACATCGCACTGCCCTGCCCCAAACTGAAGGGAAGATTTGGAGGCAGAGGGGAGCAGGATCAGGTTGTTACTGTGCTGCCACTGCTGGGCATTACAGCTGTCCTCTCTGGCCGTTGTGGGACACAGCACGGAGTTGTGGGTCAGAGCCCTCCTCCCAGAGCTCGCAATGGGTGAGGCTGGAGCGGCCAGAAGGGAGGAAGTGAGCAAGATGAAGGCTGGTGTTTGTCGTTTGCGAGTGTGACTGAACGTGTGATAAAGAGCATGTGAGCTGCAGGTAGCTCCTGAGTGCACAGAATGGATGGAGCCAGTGGGATCTGTTCCTTGGCAAGGAGATCCTGCTCTGCTTTGCTGAGCCAGATGTGCTCCAGCCTGCATGGGATTGCATAGGATTGCATGGGACTGCATGGGATTGCATGAGATTGCATGGGACTGCATGGGATTGCATGGGATGGCATGGGGTTGCACAGCACCCATCTGTGTTTGTGAAAAATTCAGTGCTGTTCACAGTGCTGTCGCTCATCCAGAGGCACCAATGGAAAGAGTAAAGAGGAACTTGTCACTGTCGATGAAAAACTACAATGAGTGTATTGACCAGTGCTATGTGATTAAAGGAGCAGTAAATGAATACTTCACCTTGGAACCTGGGAAGGCTTTAAAGAGAAAACATCCTTGGATAGCAAAAACGGAGCATTAATGTTTCAGTAGGCAGGAAAATGAGAAAGAGGCTGAGGTGTGCATCATTTGTTAGTAGTTCTCAAGAACTGGAAAATGATGAAAGGGAATTTTACACAGAATGCAAAGGCACACTGTTGCCTCAGATGTAAGATTGCCAGGAATTTCCTGCAGACTTTGGGGATCTCAGCTGGTTTGGGATCTGACCCTTCTCTTCTGGTTCTGAAGAAAAATGAAATGTGTGCTTCGTTCTGTCTTTGACAGTGCACAGAGTGACTTTTGTTCATGCTCTGATTTACAGAGCTGGTCGCTGTCAGGTAGCTGTTGCTGCATGGATTAACTATGCTGTAGTTCTCATCATGGCTATGCAAACTTCTCAGCTAAGAAAGAGAAAACATTACTGATTATCAATTGTGATATTTCTGGTAAGAAAAAGACATTAATAATTTAAATTATTAAAGCACCATTTTCTCTTACAAAAGCAAGGGATAAAGGGTGAAATTATACATATTTCTAAACAAGCAAATTATATGGATGTCTGTATTTATCTAGACATGTTCTACTTCTGTATAAGTGGGTATTGTGATGGGAACTGTGATCAACTAAAACCATGATTCTGTAGATTCTGCAGAGCCAAAGATCAGAACGAAATGTTAACCTGTGAGCAACAGGACTGACTCAGGTGGGTTCACCTGGAGTTTTAAAATGATGTTGCAACATCTTGTCATAGCTGGAGCCTTGTTTGTTTGATAATCCAAACAAGATCTCAAGCTTTCATTTTATTTGATTTAATTAGTAAGAAGTGGAATGAAAGGTGTTAATGTCTGAGGTGAGAGCAGGGAGAGGTTGAAAGCTGATATTCTGAGTCAACGCTCAGTGCCTGGAAAATGTACAGCATGCCCCTGTTGACTCCTGATTTTTTGTTCTTTCAGGTCTTGTCTGAAAAGGACTTTCAAGACTGGGGTTTATCCAGTTTCAAAAGGTAAGTAATTCCTAGATCAATGAAACAGATCATGCAAATGTTTGCAAACTTATTGCTGTCGCTGTTTTATCAGGTACGTTATAGACACCAATACACCTGTTAATGGCATTTCAGTACAAGAAAACATTCATGTATGTTAGTGTGTTGACTTCTAGAGAAAAATCTGACATATGAACTAAAAATAGTAATATCTACACAGTGAGTCATGCTGCAAAAATTCAGACTAATTCTGTGTGTTCTTGGTGCCTGTTTTCTTCGTCCTATGGTGAATGAGATATTATCCATCATCCAAGTGTTCACAAAAGAAAAAACTAGAAAATTCTCTGCTGAGACAAAATGCCCCAGAAATACCTGAGCTTTTTCTTGACCGATTAACATTCCAATGCCACTAAGATTTATAAACCAGAAATTCCTTCCTGTGCCAAATGCAACAGGAGGTTCAAGGCTGCGTATCTACACAGATGGATTCAGGCAAACATCAGCACTTCATCCCAACCTGATGAGACATCACACAGTTTCAGTCTCAAAATCACATACTAAAGTCAGTGGAGTGAATGAATTCCCATCAGCTCAAGGACAGGAAAGTGCTCGTACAGCCAAAATTTTTCAGGTCAGCCCTGAAGAGAGTGGCGTGCTGGGCCACCTGTGTAAATCATCCTTCCATTTTCTAATCACAGCTGTTACGGAAATGGGATTCAACCTTTGTTACAAAGCTTTTGTAGGCTGCGGCACCTGAGATCTCGAATGATAGTAAATAGCTTTGTGGTGGTGGCAGAGTTCAGTTCCTGAAGGGGTAATGGGCATGCCTTTTTCTCACTGGTACTTGCTGTTTTCCACTCTGATCTTCTTTAAAATGTTTGGTATGAATTGGGTCAAGTACATAAAACAAACTCTTCTTTACTAGCAGAGCTTTAAAAAACACCATTGTCAGTTACTTAAAGGTTTATAAATATCTTTATCTTGAAGATTCAGGACAGTCTCTTCTGTTCTTGTTGTAAATATTTATAAACATCAAGCACAGTCCTCTCTTTGCATCCTTTTTTTAACCATTCCCTATTACATCAGGGCACACTCTTGTCTGATGCATAGTCTTTCTAAATCATACAGGTGTCGTGTCATTAATTAGTATCCATCAGGAACTGGGAGAGGATTCCACCATCAGCTAAATCAAAGGAGGTAATGCGCCCACTAGAGGGGCAAATTCCAGACCACAGTTTGATTATATTTGAACATAAGCCCATTCTTCTAAGTGAATATTTCTTGTATCAGTTGGTACACACATGAAGAGACACACATATAGAAATACAGAATGAAAACAAAAATCAATTCAGCTAAAGAAAGCACTGGGTATGCAGATTGCGCAGCCCCATGGTCAGAGCTGGGATACAGTTGTCCCATAGGAAATTCTTTGTGAAGAATAACAGCTTTTATTTCAGGATCTTGTAATGTGTTAAGTAATGCTGACAATATACCTTGAATATTAATTCTGATAAAGTATACTTGGAAGTTAAGCTGAATCAACTTCTCTGAAAAGATCTGGGGTCTCCTTAGAAATGGGATGGCAGTGTGAAAAGCTGCCGTTTAACATCTGTGGGCTGTAAGCACAGCTTGCACTCCTGGAGGTGGAGAAATACACCTAATGGCAATAAAGGTTACCTCTACACATTTCTCATCCTTATATTAGCCTATGTATTTCCTGGGTGTCCAAAACTTGTACCAGGACATATAATGTCTCATATATAAAAGCAGCTTGACTTTTAATATGGAGGCTTTCCTTTGACCTTGTCTCTTAAGAGCCTTTGTTTTAATGAAATTCATCATTACGGTGCCTCATTTTGATGATTCAGTATTATTATTCAAGTGAAAAGGCAATTTGCTTTGATGATGTATATTCTTTACTCAACATAGAAGAGAAAGAAAACAACTACTCTGGGAGGCAGAATCCAGAATTCTGTAACTCAGGAGAATGTTTTCCAAGAAACTGGGCATGAGGGATTCATTTACATTAGAGAGGCAAACATACTTTGAAAGAGAGATACAGGTAATGGCATCATCTTTCTCCAAGCAATACTGCTAAATTTAGGTCTGGTCTCAGGGTAAATTCTGAAGGTCTTCATATTTCAGAAGTTTTCAAACCAAGACTTTCATTTTATCCATTCAAAACACAGTTAATTACATCCTGCCTTTGTTTGTCAACCTGCGTCACCACACAGAGAAAGGTATTTACAAGGCATTTTCTCTGCAAGGCAGTGGGTCTTTGCCAGTAGAAATTACAGCGGGCTGCAGTCAGGCAGCCTGTGGTGCAGCCCCAGTCCCTTTTGCAGACAGTGGTTTTCCTCTTAGCTGGAAGAAAACCAGTGTTGCAGCACTACGTTGCTGATTGCTCAGCTCTGAACAAAGCAAAGTCTGCAGTATGCTGGCATAATAAAAGGTATTATCTGAAGAAAATGACTCTGCAGGATATACTAATTCTCACTGTTTCCCACTGCCGGTTTCTTTCCCTCCCTTTCTCAATACGATTGGATAGATTCTGTGGCATATGCTGGAGATAACAGTTAGGACAATTTGGGGCCATTTAGAAGCAGTAGGCTTTTAATGCAATTTTGAAACATATCTCATGATTTCAGGGGCTTGAATCCTTCATTCAGTACGGGAGATCCCGTGACTTTTCTTCACCACTCCTACCGCTGGTCTCCATCCATCCAACTGCACTAATGACGGCGACAGTCAAAAAACATCTCTCCTCCTCATCCTGGAAGGTACCAGTCTATAGAAAGGGAAAATTTCTGGCTTTCACACTCTTGCATTGCCTCAAAGAATTAGTTATATTCAAGCTTGTAATATCAATATTAAATGATCTAATTTGATCTCATAGGAACTTCTTGCAGAGGAAGTTCTCTGTGCACGTGGGGAGTGGAATGGGACCCAAAGGAAATGCTCTGATCAAACTCTCCTTTATGATTCCGCCAGCAGTTTAGGTTTCACTGCTGGTAAATGCAGATTTTACTCCACAATTCACTTTCCCACAACACGTATGACTGACAGCTCTGAAGAGCCCTATCTGTCACAACAAACTTTACTCACAGCAGCTGTTAGATGGATGAGCTGGGATACACAAGTGGAAATAAGTAGGTCACATCTCATTGAGGAAAGTATAGACCACGTACAATGTAGAAAAATATAATAGTCAGGTCAGGTCGTGAGTTTAAAAGGATAGGAAGTGAAATAGAAGTGTGATGCTCACAACAGCAAAACTGTTGGCTTTTTTTACTGTTTATTTTCTATTTGTTAAAACAACACTACGCACGTTGCTGTAAAAGGCATTTTATGCATAGGGAATTATATGCCAGAAAAAACATGACTGGGAAAAATACTTCTAGATGATGTAGTGCTGTGACTAAATGTGGAAGGTCAAACCTCTGTGCAGTCAATGGCTTTCTGAGTATGTTACAAGCTTCACAGTGTTAGACTCCCTTATCAAATCTCTGTGGGTTAGCTACTCACCATTAGAATGGTCTAAAGGCATTTAAAAATCTCTTCATTATTCTCTGTGCTAAAGTTGTAAGTAAATATTTTTGGTCTGTTTTTATTCTTTTTTTTTTTAAATGAGAATTTTGTAGCTCCTGTCCTGTGGAAGAAGATACACAGAAGCAAGTCTAATAGCTCTCACTATGATGCAGAGGAAAAGAGGACCCACTTACAGGGACTGTCTAGAAATCTCTCACTGTGCATTCCAAGATAGACTTATTGAGTTCTACAACTATTTATCGCTATCATTTTTCATCATTCCAGCTACTGCACGTTCGGTTAGCCAAATAGTGGAATTCTTAATTAAAACTGTTAATTAAATTCTTAATAAAGATGTGGCATCTGTGAAAGTCTGCTGCTGCTTCAGCAGTTTGGACTAGAATGTGAAAAAAAATATTAGCACTTCCTAATTCCCCAGTGAATAGAAATTCTGATTTCCAGCTCTAATCCATGCTTGCATATATCAATCATACACATGGCGTTCATCTAAAACAGGGCTATTTTTGTTTTGTTTTGTTTTGTTTTTTTCCCCACTTAAAACAGATAGGTATTGAAATTCCAGCATTGTTGGTTTCTTTGTGTTAGATGTGGTGCTGTTTAAGGTGTTTTCATTTTGACAATGTTTCTATTAACTATCAAAAAGTACTCACTTGTAGCAGCTGCTGTCATACCAATGATATAAAAGGGTTTTATCCAGATTTATGCCAGGGAAAGTAAAAGAAGAACCAAGTCCCACTGTAAATCACAGTTAAAGGATGTGATACACTGCATTTGACAGATGGGGACTCAGTGCCCAAGCCCTATCCTACTCTGCAGGCATTTTAACAGCACAGATCTAGGGCAGATCACTCCAGATGGTTTATTCCTATCTTCATCCACTGGAGAAGACTTTCACACTGAGTATGGAAGTAAGTATGAGTATCTTGAGCTCCATACTTGTAAATGGGTGAAGTTAGGTTAAATGACACCAAACAGTCTTCAATCCAGTATCTGCTACTGCTTTGTTCCCACAATAAACTATTTGACTTCCGAGAAAAACTTCACAAAGTTTCGGTTTCTATCGAGTCAGCTCTTTGCATCACTTGAATGCAAATACATTCTTGGCAGAATGCCCATAAAAGCAAATGTATGTGAATCAGAAATCTCACTAGCTTGATCTGAGCGCTTCTTTACTCAGTTTGAGAAGTATCACATGCAGCCGGGGATGAGATCTAAAGACTATGCAGTATCACTGTCTGGAAATATTACCAACCACGGCATCACACGTCTGCATGGAAGGTGTTAGATGTACGGCTTCAGCTGTGCCACTAGTAAAAACTCACTCCGTAGTTAACACTGTAAGCAAGTAACTGATTCATGGAAGCCCTACAGTATGCCACTTAGATAAAGATTAAAGCGTTTGGGCAGGAATTAGTGTTTGCATTTTGTTGAATTATAGCATAATATGTGGTTTCAACCTTTGACTTGCTCACAGCAGTCCTGCCTCCGTGCACAAAGGCAGCAGAAGCAAATCCAACCCACAGCTGTAGGAGGCTCTTCTTACTCCCTCGATTTCAAGTGGTTTACTCCTAATCTTTATCAAGAGACATGAGAAAGAATCCAATTCCACAAATGCACCTTGCAAGCAGGCATTTCATCTGCTAGATCTGACCTTTCGCTTCAGTTTTTCCACACTCTAATATCCCTGCATTGAATGACAGGTTTATGATTAGGGGACAACATAAATGTTCGGGGAAATAGAAGAGTTGGCTCTAACCTTTGGTATTGTGGTACCAGGAGGCTTTCAGACCTTCAGACACTCTGTGACCCATTTTAGAGGAAAAGTCCTATCTAAAAGTCTTAATAAAGTTTGAAGAAGCATTGAGTTGGGAAAAAAAACTCTCAAAATGTCTGGACCTTGGGAAATCTTCTCCCTAATTGTGATTCAGTAGTTCGTTCACTGTCAAATGTGTGATAAATGCCAAAGAAGCAAGAGCACGTTCTGCTCAGTATGAAGTTAAAGGCATGTTTGCCTTTAGACCTGTGAATTTAATATACAACAAGTTTCTAAGTGAGCCCTGTTCTTTCTGTCTTAATACCATTGGGCTGAGCAAAAACTTCTTAGCTATTTTCTTTTTTTTCATACTCTGTTTGGTTGTCTGCTGGGAACAAAGGCACAGCTTGTATATGAAGGAAAAAATCTTTCTTCTTTACCCCAAAGTGTGTTGGTTTTCTTCTTGTTGTTGTTGTTGTTGCTGTTGTTAATAACACAGTACTGCAAGTTCGATGTCAGCAGCACTTACTCTGAAGAAGACCAATAATACAAACAATTCATTGCACCTGTTTGCATATGTAAGAGACAGAATGTCATTTCATCTGCCCCAATAAAGGAAATGGAAGATTTGAACACTAATTTGTACTTTTCTGTAAATGAAAGGTCTTTCTGGGAAACCTCCTAACAAGGTTTTATGTGGTGCTTCCAGCAGGTGTTGATGAGTCACTGCTGGCATTTGCTGTATTGCCAGCGTGTCCCCAGCTCAACGCTTTGGGTCACAGTAGGCTAAGAAGGCTCAGACAAGATGTCCCCTCAGTACAGTGTAGCCAAGAAACTGCCTTCCAATGAGAATGAAGAAGGAAGATTAAATGTCTAAGCAATTGTAGCAATTAAATGTTTAGTTCTGTCCTTTTCTTGCCCAAGACACGGTTGTTTTGACTTACTGACCCTGGACACC
Organism: Bambusicola thoracicus; assembly: GCA_002909625.1. Lineage (NCBI taxonomy): Eukaryota > Metazoa > Chordata > Aves > Galliformes > Phasianidae > Bambusicola > Bambusicola thoracicus. Next base: position 9,590 of record PPHD01008201.1, on the reverse strand, counting down.
CACCCCATTCTCTCTTTTGGTCAGTGTTTGTTCTCTTTCCAAATAGAAGAGTGCAGGGCAGTTTCTATGGTGAGGCTGTTTTCACTCTTGAAACGTTCAGTGATTAGAGATGGCCTGTACAGTGTTTCGAGATAAGAATTAGATAACTAACTCCCCACCGGGCAAACAGTCTGAGCTCTGGGAAAAACAAATATTCTCCAGACTGCCAGACACCTTGCAGGTAATCTCGTTCTTGTGCTGTTTTTAACTATTTAGGAAATTTACTGGTCAAAATGAAGAAGCTCCTCTATATCCAACATGGGTCCTTTGGTCCTGTGATGTTCTTGCAGTTTTCTGACACATTTTGGAGAGATTTCAGGAAAAAATAATAGTAACAGAAAGGTAGATACTTCTTCTCTTCTCGGGGTCTGAGTTTTGGGTCACGCTAATCTTATCACGTCTGTCCTGACACGTTGCAGCTACCAAGGCTGATTCAGGGTCTGTCCCTGGGAGGCCCCTGCTGCAGACAGAGCTGTGAGCCCTGGCCCAGCCTCAGCAGCCCAGCCACCAGTAGTCCTGCTGGGAATTTTTGCCTTGTTTTTACCTTCCAGGAAAGTTTGCTTGTCTGTGTGAGCTGTCTCCCTAGAAGCTTAATTCAGCTGCAGGCCAAAATCCATTCAGATATTCAGTAATACAGCATGGAGCACTTAGCAGACAGGCACGCACTTGAACATAGGCTTAGATGAGCCCGAAAAGCTGATTTTATTGCATTTTTTTCCTACCATCCTCATAGGGTATAAAAGCCTAAGAAGGTAGATCTGATGAAGAAGAGAATGCTGAACGTGGAGAGCTCAGTAGAGAAAGAAATACAAGTTGTTAGAGGAAGGGAAGGAGCAGGTATGAGCCTCCCGGGGGGCCTCACCTTTGGCCCTGCCACGTCTCCGTGGGCTGTTTCTTGGGATGAGGTGGCTGATAAAAGCAGACACACACTCTGCTCTCACAGAAGGAAAAGCACAGAACGGGAAAGGCTTTTCTCCTCCGATTACCTGGGAAACTGCACTGCGTAATGCTCATTTTCAGAGCAGACCACTAGACAGGAGTTTAGAAATAATCCCCAGAGAGGTTAAATGTCCTGACTGCAGTGACAGGCGTCTTCCTTACCCGCTCTTCTGGAATTTCTGCTCTTTTCCACAAAGCAGAGTGCTTTAACAGCAGAGCAGCAAGGTTACCACTAACAGCACCTCTGCATACTTCTTAAATTCTTTATTAGGATGTGCTCTGGGAAGGAGATGCTTAAATCTCCTCAGGGAAATAAAGTTTTGTAAATACTGAGGAGTTCTGTGCATGGAAGACATAAACATTGGCTGCTATTTAAATGAAAGCAGCCACTTTCTGTCTTACTTGTGTGCTCAGAAATGCCCAGCCGAAGTTAGGAATCCTGATCCTGCAGTGAGTGTAGAGGTGTGAAATGCCTACAACAGGACCCCCCGTGCCCCCATTTTGGGGCCAGCCAGCAGAGCCACAGTCTACAGTGTTGGATGGTGACTCCTCCTCTCTGGACACCTCATAATACTAATTAATTACTTATTAGAATAATAACCTAAAATATTTTTCTTTTGCTGCCAGGGGAGCCCTTGCTGTTTTCCTTCTTCCAAGGACACGCGATTTGACATTTATTTTCTATGGGAAGACCTCTAGTCAGAGCTCCCAGGATGAGGGTAAATGCAGGGACAGGAAGGGTTGCGTACACCAGAAGAAAATAAAAGAAACCCTTTCTGCTGTAAGCAGCCATCCCACTAATCCCGCTCTGCCTGGGGAGTGCCGCATATGAAGTAGTTCTCATCATAATTTCTTTCAATACCCTGCAGCTCTATCCTCTGAACTATTTTCTGCCTTCCCAGCTTTCACCTGCAGCTCAGTATGCCTGAGCACTAGCTCCTGACTTCATTAATAAAAAAGAGCCATCTTTATTTTGGTTTCAAGGTGGAAAAAAAATATATCTCTTCTACAGCTTGTTCTCTTGCAGGCAAAACTTCCTTAAGTGATGTAGAAACTCAGGACAAGCAGGGTTCTTGAACCTTCCTTCTTCCTTTGGCCTTGGAAGAAGATGGCAGAAAGAAGGCACTTAGCACTGTCATTGCACAAAGGTGTGTTCAGTGCCCATTTGCAACAGCAGGTTGAGATTAGGATGAGGAAAGATTAGCCAAGGCTCTGGGAAAGGGCCCCTGCTCCATCTCACGATGTTAGTGCAGCTGCCGGTTAATGGCAGAGAAGTTCAACCCTGTTAAAAATTGGGGAACTTGTGGCTTAGTTTCTGAAGCACTTGACTGATCTCATTCGTTGCTTCTAAAGGGAGTGAGGGAAAAAGAAGGAAAGAAAGTGCAGTGGAAATGCTAAGTCATAGCCTGAACCAGTGCACCTGGTGGGAAAGCAGGGCTGGCCCAGGGGAGCCCAGGTGTGTCCAATGTACCTGAGTGATGGAAGGGGTGGAGCCAGGATACACACGTTCCCAGACCTCATTTAAGGGTTGGCAGTGGAGGTGAGGGTGTTTCTTTTTTGGTGATCCCTTTGTGTTTGATGCCTTCCTAAAGGTAAGCAGCTCCTTTCCTTTATTTCTGTGCCTACTGTCGTTGTGTGGGAGTGAATCCTTCCTTGCTGCAGCCTGAGGTCTTGCTGCTCTGCTGTTGTTGCTGTACATTGCATTGCAGAAAGGTGTTGGCCCTCATGCTGAGGAGAGATGTTTTGGTGGGTGAGTGGTATGGTGTTTTTGGGGGTGTCTTTTGGATCTCTGAGGGGACTACTCATTAATTTTAAGTTTGGAAGCTTCTAGCTTGTTACATAGGAGGCTGTGTGCTGTTTTGTATTCTTGTCTGCTTTCCTTTACTGTTCTTGAGGTGGCTGTGTAACAATTCTGATTCCCTCAGGTTAAGAACTGTAATGTTTTCTCTCTTAAGGTAATGAGAGAAAACATAGCTGCAGGAAGCAGCATCCTGGGTTATTGTTTGGATTAATGATCCTAGTGCACTTGGTTTAAGGATGTGAACGGTGGTACTTCACTAGTTTTGTCCATGAGAGCTTTTGCCTTCTTTTCTGATGGCTTCTTCCCCCACGGTGTCTGGGCATGGGTGACACTGTGAAGTAGAAGTGGCTGGAAGGACTATCTGAGAAGACAGGTCAGTTATGCTCTGAAAAGGTGATCTCAGTTTGAAGCCTCTGGTGAGCTGGAAGGCTGCTGGTAGAGCTGATCCTGCAGCAGTTCTCTGAGGGCATTCAGCTAGGTTGTGCACTGGGATGGGATGCTGAGAACACATCATTTCTTGTTGTCAGAAGCTGTCCTGCTATGGAGAAAGCTGCTCTGTAGTGGATCTGGGTTTGCTCAAGAGTGTCCTTGTTATGTTGCTCATAAGTTTGTCCTTGTTGTGTTGCTAAATTGGATTTCAGTCAGTAAAGATATATGGAGGTTGAATTTTAGCATTTCTGTATTTCATTTCATCATAACTTCAAGACTCTCATGGCTGCATCATTCATTCTTGAAAGAACCAGCAAATCTTGCAAATAATTCAACAGTGCACAGCCACATGTGAAAAGGTCTCAGTAGGTGTATTTAACCTTGTGAATTGGTTTCGTTTCATATGTGTTTCATGCTTTATGGAAACTTATGTTTTTATCTGCATCTTAAAAATTCTTCAATATATTGAGTTTTTTTATTGACCAGAGTTCAACAAATTTGACAGATATTCTAATACATTCTCTTTCTGAATGCTGATCAACTCAGTGTTAATGGGCAGGCATTCCTTGTAGCTGCTTTTTAACTTGAATGCTGTCAAAATAATAGTGGTTTCTACTCGTGCACCTCCAATTTATTCTAGTTAATGGTGCTTTTGTTGTTCCTGAAATCATTCTTTAGAGATGATTTCAAGTGACATCTGTGTAGGCCTAAAGACCTAAATTGCCTTCTAAATCATATCTGCTTGTGCCCAGGGATTTAATTAAAATATTTTAAAATACAGCAAGAGGAGGATTGGAAGATTTAGAAATATTACCCCCACTCCCCCTTCAGCAGCCATGCTTGGAGAGAATGGAGACTGTTCATAAATATGCTGTAATTGCCTTAATGAAATACATAATCACATGATATTGGAAAAATAGAGATGAAGGTTATGTTGATGTAATGGGAGAGTCTTTCCTAGTTCTAATTAGTACTTAGAATATCAAGGCTTACATATCTATCTTGAACTGTGTATGTTTGGGGTATAGGACAGGTATTTTATACCTCTGGGTTTCACCTTCTAATAAGACACCTGCATCTTGGGTTTGCCCTCTTTAAACAACGTAAGACTTCACTGCCAAAACAGATTATTTAGTTCTAGGGTGAAGGCAAATAAAAAGGCAAACAATTGTAGGCGTCTTTAGGAATTTAAAGTAGCCCCCACCTTTACTGTCCTCTGTGTTCAGAAAAACCATTGACCAGGGTGAGGGCTTCTTCTAGTGATACAGCTCAGACTGAACCTGTTCTCCTGCAGCTGCCCTGCATTGATGTGAATTTGCATGATTAAGGGGGGGAAGTTCTGAAGCTATTGTTGCTAAGGAAACTGCCACCTTGATATTTGCCTAGTGAGAACAGCTGTCTCTCTTTGTATCTAAGCAAAGGAGGTCTGGGAGCAACTCTTGGTAGTAGCAAGGTTGCATGTATGATGAGAACTGTGTGGGGTTATTGACAAGCCTTGTTTGCAGGCAGTGCAGGGCTGTGCCTTGCTAGTTATCCTGGTGGTGAGCCAAGCAACCTCTGTATCATTAGTTCTGATTACTCTTTTTTTAAACTCATGGAAAATGTGCAATGGTGTTCACCTGTGAAGTATATCTTTATTCCTTTTTAAATTATTTATTATTTGGGGGAATAATACCATACTACGTAAGCCAGTTTGAAGAAAAATGTAGTTCTCTCCTATTTATTTCATGGCTCCTGTGATGTTGGCTTGGAAGTATGTTAGAATTTCAGTTGTAAAGTTCACCTTGCCTTCACCTCTGTTCCCCTCTTTTAGATTTGTCATTTGCTCTGACCCAGTGTATCAAGCACTGAACTTGGAAGAGTTGCGTGTTTTGATTTAGTGACTCTGGGCAGAGCAAATTCAGTGCTATCTGCTATGAAAGAAGTTATATGATAGCTTAACCTCTGGATGATTCTTTCCTTCTCCCTGCTCTTAAGTATGACTCTTCAGAAGTTATTAATCAGAAGCTTTGGGTTCCTAATGATGCATGTTGGTCTTTCTGAGGTAGCAACAATAGTTTGGTATCTGTTTCAGTCATGCCCTTTGTGTATTGGAGTGCCAGCTGTACAGCTCAATTTGGTGTTTTGGCCCTGATCTGTTGTGTCTGTTCAACTTTAGGTCATTGACTTCCAGATATCTACTATAAATAGGCATCTTACTGTGTATCCCTCCTCTGTGTCATAGCATCCACTAGTGGTTGTAGTGTGTAAGACTGTCTTAACTTACATTGGAAAGTGTGTGAGGGGAAAAAGGTAAAGATTTGTGTAGTTTCATCACACTTCCAAGATGATCTCTGCCTCTTTTTTTGCTTTAATAGTTCTATGCACTAAATCTTTCATGGCTGTGTTTTTCAGACACTATTGGTTGAACAGAAGTCTTCACAGAGCATAATCTTCCTGAAACATATATTTGTATCCGTATCTGTATGACAACATTAATTTTTAACAAGTTTGGATGTTCATCTTATCAGAACTGTTTGAGACAGAATAAAAGATTCAAGCTCACGGTACAGAACACAGAACAGAACACGGGCATAAAGAAAGATGTTGATGTTTGAAGTGATTTTTTAGCTTTCCTGCACTCTTTGTGCATCTTTAGCATCCTCTGGTCTTCACTGTATCACTCAGTTCTTTTAATTCTTTGTGCTGCACTTTGAGCATCAAAAAGCACATTCAGTGCCCAAAAACCTTTGCTCTGATGTTTCTTCTTCAGCAGAATAGTTTTGATACACAGATAGAGAACAAGAATAAAGTAGTGCAAACAGTGTAAGGAAAGGCAGGAATGAAGAGAGAAAGGGGCTCTAATGAGAAGGATGATGGAGGTACAGTGACTGCCCTGTAAGATGACGATGAAAGTCTGTGTAACATGTAGAAATGTTTGTTCTTTTCAGAAACTCATGAAGCACCCGGTGCCAGTGAGTGGAGCTCTCCTGGGCCCACACAAAGCGTTTCAGTTCTGTAAAAACAAAAACACTTCTAATGCTTTTTGAGCAAGAGCAGTAAAAATGGGAACATCTCCTTCTGTAATGTGATGGGAGACCAAGTAAGACTCTGTCTAAATGTGACTACTGCCCTGGCCTTGTCACAGCTTAGTTACAGAAAGATGGCCAATGATTTAAGTCACCTTGGAGTTCTCTTGATCTGGTTAATTTAAATTTGGGTAGTTCTCATCTTCTGTGTTGTGTACAACTCCCTGTACTGGAGGGAGCCTCTCAGCAGCAGAGGGCAGGCAGTGTTGGTCTAAACTTCCCTTCTAGTTTCTGGTGTAAATCTGTGCTGTAGAGGTGTATTTTGATATATTTTCCTCCTTAAGGTAGAGGTCTAAAACAGCTTTGGGATTGTTAGTATTTGGATGTTTGTGCACAACACTGCTGTGAAATGATGTCTGTCTGCAGAACTCATCTGAGACGTCAGGCTGTGGCGTCAGGTACCTCCAGGCTGGGAGAATGGCTGTGTGAGTGGCCTTGTAATTGAATATTCAACCTGCTTCTGTAAATGTAATAGCTGAAATGGTAGTCTCTTCCAGTATTTCTACCTTTAAGAGACAAGGCACATCTCTTGCGAATGAGCTTTGATAAAAGATGGACATGAAATTAACAGCTTAGGAAATTTTTAGGCAGCTGATTATGGCCCACAGAAAAGCGATCTGGATTTTTAAAACTGGTCATGCTTGTGCCAAAGAAGAGAATATGAATTAAGAGAGAGAACTAGAGCTTTTAGCTGAACTTCTTATCATGCAGAAAGGCCATTAAAGAAGCCTTACAAAAACCATAAAATCCATTCCAGGAGATTTCATGTATTAAAAAAAAGACAGAAAAAGCTAGTGAAGCTTTCTTTTTGCCTGAGCTTGCTGTCTGTAGCTGGATGTTTTACTGGATTCGCTTTGTTTTTAAGTCTTAATGCATGTTCAAGTCTAACTGCAGTAGCAAGGGGGGAAATGGAGGAGGAATAGAAGATGTTTTCAGACAAAATGGCACTCAGTATTTTTCCTGGCATGGTATGAGAATTTGTCTACAACCAAAAGCCTCACTAAACCACTGTGTATATTAGAGCACAAGCACAGAAGTACAGAAGAATGGGAGAGGTTTTTTTCGTCTTTTGGGGAGCAGAAAATTAACCTAATTTGAGAAACTACCAAAAAAAAGCCAACCAATTAGTTCAGAGTCAAGGTGTTTCCTGGGAGGAATCTCTTGGTGCAAGAGGGCTAGACCACCAGGTGTGGGTGTGAGCAAATAGCAGCAGCAACACAAACATTATCTCAGGTGTTTGATCATGGTGGTTGCTTGCCAGGTGGCAAATGCTGAGTGCTTACAGCTCCTGGGGATTTCAGTGGCAGCAGAAGATACTTGGTGAGCCTTTCCAAAAATGCTAAGCACCATTCAAGGTCAGCAGTGTGCTTCTAATACAGTTAGGATTAGACTAATGGCATTAGGCATGATGCTAATATTCTTTACTTTAAAGAGGTCATATGAAACAGAGTGTGCTTTAATGCTCAGTGCTTGGTGGTATGAGCATGTTTGAAAACCTTAGGCCCAACAGTTAACACTTCTTGCTTTTTCTGTGTGACAGGCAGATTGTTCCTGATTGCAAGTTGTCCTGTTAAGTACATCCAGACTGTTAGAAGAGCATGATGTAGGTTTCACAGTGAAATTATGTCCAGTGAATATTCTCAGTTCTAAGTACAGTTAGGTAGGAAAATGCACAGATTTTTTTTTATGGAGGGGAGTTCAGTTACCCATGGCCTTCCAAAACTTATCAAGGCTTCAGTTCAGCCCAAGTAAATCTTCAGAGTTGATGCATTTTTGTTAGCTCTATTAACAGCAGCTCGCAGTAGTGACAGCTTTGGAGTGGGGGAATTATTTTTTTTACTATGATGCAATGACAGCACAGCTTTTTTCCCTCTAACTGACAAACATGTAAATCTACTTCTGAAACTCAAGGAAGGCTGTGGTTCTGCCATTTAACTCAGCTCTTCACTGGAAACCTCAACAACTTGTATATTCATCTACTGTGAAACTCAGGTGTTTTCAGGTGTTGTAAATTTCAGAGAAGCAGGTTGCAGTTTCTCTTAAAAGCAGAGAGTAAATAAGAATTTCTATGATTTTTTTTTTACCTACTGATCACCAAAATGTGATTATTCATATTTCTGTCTCTGTTCACAGAACAAAAAAGATTGCTAGCTGATTCATAGCTGGCTGTCTTTCCTGTCCACACGCAGCCCTGTTCTAATTGACTGCAGTGGGACTCCCCTTCGTAACAGGGAAGGCTTTGTGCGTATAAAGGAAATGATTCAGGAAGGGGGGAAAGTTATTCTTTGCTTATTTGACTATATGCTCTGCTGAAATACTTTCCTGTGTCAACAGCTGATGAAAGTACTTTAGCATGGAGTATTTCAAATGAGTGCCTGTTGGTACTGCTTTAGCATGTCAGCTCTGGCAGAAGTAAATATGAAGCTGCTTGAGGGGGTATGGGTTGGGCCTTTCCCTTGCTTTATGAGCTTTCAGAAGTTTTTCAGCATTAAGAGTCATGAGAAATAAATATTAGATTAATGCCTATGAGCATACAGGTATTTTTTTTTTTTACATTTTTATTTATAGTGTTAAAGAGATTCCCACAGGGTTTTTTAGAAGTATTCTTGAACATTAACTCTCCATAACTAATACCTCTTCTCAGGTGGTCTCAAATGTACACTGTACCTATTTGAGAGATACTGTTTTCTGTACCTAGAGTTCCTCTTGCTTGGTATTCCAGTATGCTTGAAACAAAGCTAGCTGGCAGCACGTGGTACCAGAAGTGTGCTCCTTCTGTGCAGAGAAGGTGAAGGGCTTGACTCTTTCAATAAAATACTCCTTCCTTCTCAGCTGCAATGCAAATCTGAGGATTTGTAGAAAGGGATTTGAAGCTGTAGTTCAAGATGATGAATAAAGTGGTCTTACTCTGTGCAGCTTTTCCTGAGTATCAGAGTTTTTACTGTGGGCTCTCAAACATGTGACATAATCCTACTATGAAGAAAAATGATGAGGAGGACAAAATCTGTTTACTGGCAGCTGTCTAAGATGGTTATGATGAAGTGGTTGCTATTGTTTCCTATACCTGTTGGATATCTGGAATTGAGCTTAGGAAAATAATATTCAAAGCAGGCAAGCAGCCAGCAAGCTCCAGTCCAGGGTAAAAATTAACCACGTGTTAAAGGCTGAAGATATTAAGGGCAGGTCAAAAAGTGCATCTTGCTTATAGTCTACAAGATTCTAAATAATCAGCATCTGTTTGGTCTTTGAAATGTATCTCAGATGGTTTGTGGCTTGAAGGCTATCATGTTGGTGGAGTATTTAGGAGGAGTTTC
>PPHD01008200.1:0-22045 GCA_002909625.1 Bambusicola thoracicus | reverse complement strand
AAAAAGTCTAGTAGAAGTCATGAGATATGGTCATGAATGGAAATACAGAGGATCTACCAGGATGGGTTAGGGTTAGGCTTTACGTAAGCTTTCTCAAGGTCAGCTTATGTAAAAATGCACATTTTCATTTTCAAGTATTTTCTGTTCACATAGAAAAGAGCCAGAAGGTATGACCTACTCTTGTCAGACAGAAACAGAGAATGTCACCAAGGGCTCTAGAACCCTACACATGTTCTACATGGCAGCAAAGCCTGAATCAGTGGCAGCATGAATCACATAAAGCCATGTGGTCAGGAGCAGAAGTGAAATTAGATCCAATTTTATTGATACCATCCTTACACACTCTGTATTCAACTGAAATCTTTCTATGATACCAGAAAGGAAAGGAGCACAAACATTTACTACTTTTCCTCCTCTCTTCGAGAACTGTGAAAGAATACAGCAGTCAGCGTCTTTTGTCTGAATATGTCATTGGGCTGAGCAAGAAGGGCATGTTGCCACCTTCAACACAGGGCAATCAAGATTGATGTCAGCATAGTTCTTTTATGATATTTTTTTATATCTGGGCTGTCAAATACAGAGGCCTCTGTCAGAGAACTGATGAACTTCCCTTCTACACAAAAAAAGAGAGCTGCCTTAGGGCAGCATGACACTTTTTCTAGTTCTAGTAGCTTTCCTCCTTAGGGAAGTGGTGACTCAAGAAGTGGGTTCCACATTCAAATAACAGGTTAAGAAAACATTTCTTCCCTTTCAGTTTTCAGTTTCAGGGAACAGTCAAGATTCCCATCAAACAGCTTTTGGGGTTTCACATAGAATACAATAAATACATATCTATTTAGTAGAATATGCAAGACAGAATTCAAAGTCTTCAAAACTTCCCTTTTCCGACTACCCACATTCATATATCCATGTATACATAGACACATATGAGCACCAGTTTTACAGCCCTTGTCTCCAAAATGCTTAAGCAATACTATCACAAATATCACAGGTATGGTCTAGGCTGCCTTGCTGTGATTCTTAATAGGGGAAGAAGAGAACAATTAGTACCACACATGATTTCAGGGGCACCAAATAAAATAAATCAAGAACACTGTAATGGTAAGGACCAATGTTCTGTAAATAGGGGGGCTTGTTTATAGTAATGAAATAAAACCAGAACAAATTAAATGTCCTGGTGCAGCTGGCCTCTGTGCCCTTACAGCCCCATCCTGTTCCAAGAGGAGTGTACCACTGAATGCTTCAGCTAGGGACCAAGAACTCAAGCAGAAGACTATTACTTGCACTTCAAAGCTTTCTAAACACCAATAACATTCTACAAGGCCAGATAGCTGTAAAAGTTCCCAGATCATACAAAAAAGAATATTGGGAGTTTAAAGTTACAGGAATCTAACATGAGATAACTCTTGTTTCTTTTGGTATCTTACTTTGGAAGTATGTCATTCCCAGGCCTGAAGAGTGGAAAGTAGAAAGTGAAGCAAAAGGATTTGTCCTGTGCCATATGCAGAGCTACAAGTCAGCCAGGGTCCAATACTTCAGCTCCTGAGTCTCAAAATTGCACTCATTCCTTCAGATAAAGTTTCTCACTATTAGAAAAGGTTCCGTCAAAGTCTCCGAGAGCCTCAAGTTCTGCAGTGTGTCCGTCACACTCTGAACATCTATTTCACATGTAAATGATTTTCAGAAAATGAGACTGAAACAATCTGTACAGTACGTACAAGTGGATGATTGAACTGAACCTGCTAACACGCACCAGCCAGCGCAACAACATTTAATGAGCATTTCTTTCCTTCTTCTTCTATCACTTTTTTCTTCCGCTTACAGCTTTTAGAGTTAAAGCTAATCTACAGAGGAGAAGGAACTTCATGAAACAACTATAACTTGAGGTATCGCTCTTCTACATTCTTTGAGTTTGTTTCAACTACAGAATCAGCAAAGACAAATGGGAACCCCTTGATGCTGTGCTCTTGAATGTGCAGATTCTAGAAGCATGCTCATGGGGTCAGCAACAGCCACTAGTAGTAGTGCTCCAGTCATGTTCTCAGCTTCTCAGAGAGCTCTGAATGATGCGCACATAGTGCTGTCCTGATTCCTTCTCAGTCTGACTCATGACCAGAATCTTTCAGAAAATCTGCTGAGAGTTACTACTGGTCTCACACTGAATTTCAGTGAAAGAGAAGCCTTTTTTTCCTTATGGCTCACTTGTAAAACCCCGGCATGCATTCTAGAGAGCCATTCAAGCTTGGGAAAGCAACTTTCCCTGCAGCCCAGGGGGCAGCACAGAGGAAGCTGTGACTGTGCTTCCCACTTAGGTCTGTGGGCAGACACCATGAGCTAGCAAGCTCTGATGACACAAGTAGACAGATATTAACCAGGAGAAGTGTTAGTGAAATAGATCATAGTTACCTAAAGACGTAAGATCTAACAGTCATAGAATATCAGAGATAGCACAGTGAGGTTTGTGTGCAGATTTATTTTGACAGTGACATCTACTAGCTTTTACCTCTGCATTCAATAAGACTTCAAAACTCAGAAGCAGAAGCGACACGGTGATAGCCTTGGCCAAATCGCACTGAAGAAAGACTGCATTTCAAAAGTGCCACATTGAGAATGGACTTAATTTAGAGGGGCATTTCAGTGGCTTTATTCCCTAGCATCAATCTCAAACTTTTAACCACACACTGCAGGTTGTCTGAGGGCGCTTAAGAGAACAACAAAACAGCAAAAGAAAGTTAAAACAGAGGAAAACATGTAGAAGATAAACAGACCTCTTGCTGGTGGTGGAAAGAAATACATCACAGAAATCTTAGCTTTGTCACTGCAGATGCTAATAAACTTACAAAGATTCTTCCTTTTGTCAGAAAACCCACATCTGACTTAACATGTCAAACATTCAGACACATCTGAAGGAATAACAGTAAGAAGCAACCTAAAAAATAAGTTTAGTCAGTAGGAATACATGAAATCTGTCAGTCTGCTGGAAAGGAGGTGGTAGAAGCTAGGTTCAAAGGAAAGGCACTAACCTCGTAGCACAGTTGCATACTGTGAGGGGCTGGAGGTGATGCATATGTCATGAAAATCCAGTGGAGACACTGGGAACATCTGAGACACTCCAGAAAAAGAAGATGGTGAGAGATGGATTACACAAGGAATGGGCAAAGCAGCCAAAAAATCGTTATGAGAAATAGCCAGTTACTGTATGCATAGAAACTCATTGTCCAGGCAAGCAGATACAGACCAGACTGAAATGTCACCATATGGAGTGTGATAGGAACATACATTGGTCACTCTGAAAGTAATGCCTCCTATTTATTTCCATGGAAACTACAACAGATACAAAGAATGCAGTAACACTATTTGTTAGAGCACATTCTCAGGTATAAAACACTACTTTTCAACGTAGTCATCACTATTAGCTCTGCTTTTTCACCAGCAATGAACAAGAGCTGCAAGCTGTACTCGTAACAATCTACACCAGAGGCGGTGATCCACTACCGCTGTTGCCTCTGCTGAATGCACCATACACTCCTCACTGGGCTCACATTCATGAGTTGGTATCCATAAATGTTAAGCAAGCATCAATGAATGTCAGTGGGTGGCATTCTTCTTCCACATGGAGGACCTCTGTTTCACACCTTTGCTTCATACAGACTCTCATGTCAGACACAATTTTGTTAGATTGCCCCTCTGCTGCCATCTGTTACATGGAAACAGAATGTAATGGGCTATTGATGGGAAGGCTCAGCCTTTACTGCCATACCAACATCTGCCTCTGATCTCATGGGACAACATAATAAAAATAGGAGACATTACTTTTGGAGCAGCCTTTGTACAAGAAGTCATGGCTCCTGTCCTGAAGTATTTGTATTTATTGATATTATGAATTCGCGAATGTTGAGTCAGTAGGATTGTTCAATGCTCTATTTTGGTTGTTGTTTCTTTTTTTCTTTCCTGTATCTCTCAAACATGACACCAATCGTATATGAGTGTTTTTATTCATTGCTGTATAAACGTACACTGCTTTCTGTATCCTTGGTTACAAACTAGTAAGGTGGAGCTAATCATACATCAGTTGTGGTAGCAGGAACTTCAGCATATTCACGGTATCTCATTTTTCTCACTTAATTCTGCAAAGTTTGTAAAACTAGCAAATTACAATGATAAATTGTTGCGTGGAATAATCTTCCTTGCTCTCCTTAATCTCTTTGTCTCCACAGAGTCTATAATTTAATGGAGCAGGATGCTTCAAGATGTTGCCAAGGCCATTATCTTTAGTTGTATTAATAAACTTGCCCTCAGGACACACCCATATTAACACTACCACATGCACAGAGTATAAGACCTGCTTGACACAGAAGGCACACAAAATGCCTTAGCCCCCACAGGCAACGTCTCAAAGTACTGTGCAACAGAACTAGGCAGGGCATCACAAACACAGACATACGTGCATGCAAAAAAGCCCTTTCTGATGCACAAGAAAGCAGGTTGTGCAACTTATTTGCCAAGCTGTAAGTTTCCTCAAGCAAACAAGTCAGCAGGAATCTCCTCAAACAAGCCAGAGCTGGCCACACAGAATATGTCTACTGCAAAGTAACCCCTCCCTTTGGTTGTTAATTTCCATAATGGGGCAAACCCTGGCCAGAGGGCTTGAGGAATAGGAAGGCAGTAACAGAAGATTTCAAGATCCAGCCCATGAAATATCATAGGGAAGAGCGCCTACCAAAGCACAGAAATAAAACAAAACAAACAACAACAAAAAAATAAAAACCAAGTCTGTAACCAGTAACAACAACTCCTGCAGTAGATATTTGGATCTAGAAGCATTAAACAGTGCAGTGAAACTGTCTTCCCAAAAAGGTATGGAACTTCTTTGTCTACTGTGACTTCTCTCAGGAAGATGTAAATGCACTTGCAGATTAATATTGTCATACATACAATCATCTTAAATGGGCAGTGAAGTAAACACCGAGTGTTCCTGGTACCTTGTATCCAGCCTGCTTGCCACCAGTGTGCTTTCTGGGTACCATAGAAGGAAGAGATGACATTGGTCAACTATAATCCAACCCACAAGGAGAAAATACAACTGATTTCTGCCATACATTTTGACCCATGTTGCAGTTTGAATTTTTATTCCCTGAAAACACTACAAAAACCAGATTTGACCTGAAATAATAACATTCTAGCATTATATTCCCACTCTATCCTACTGTATTAACAGACACATATGTTAAGCCAGCCTGCCTCGGCTTTAACTAAGAGCAGGCTGATTTGCAAACACTCAAGATCTTCCAGCTTCTTTCCTTGTCTTTCTGATGGTCAAGTCGGTTCCCCTTGCTGGTTATTAAACATACCCACTAATTCATGTCAGGACACCTTACCTCTTTTTGATGCCGTCTGCAGTGTGTGGTCTACTAAACCAGCGGAGGAGACAACAGTGACTTTTCACAACTTCTTTATGCTCCCTTCACAGGGCATCTTTTGCCATTTGAGTAGATTGCAGTAGCCCAGTGCAACAGAAGCAAAAGAAGATATCAGGCAGTTTTTTACATGCACACTACTGGATTCAGCAATGGCAGTGACCTCTCTGCCATTTTATCTCTCTGAGCTTCTTTCCTTTTGTCTCCCACTGTTTATCTCTGTATTCTTTATCATCCAGTCATCCATTCCACCCTTCATTTCCAAGATGCTGTCCACTTAGGAACACCTACTAGCAATGATGGAAGAAATAAAAGTGTTGTGAATCTCAAGTCAGACAAACAGAAAGATGTGCTGATGTCACCCTATCTCCTTGAGCTGTAAGATTTAGTCCAGCTTATTATTAATACATAGGTGCTATACCCATCATATGTCTTCCATTGCCTTCACTTTATCCTATAATAGACAGAACTGCAGATACATTTTTTTCCTCTCAGAAATCCATCACACTAGACACTGAAGAGTTGGGGCAAGGAAAGATATTAAAATAAATGAGTTTTGCTCTTTGTTTCTATCTGGCAAAGGAAGTACTCTCCATACCATGCCATTTCAAGGCCTTTCTTTGAAAATCCTTCCTCTTCTTTAAATAACAAGGGGTAGCAGTCAAGGGAAAGCACGGGCTACTTGATCCATTGTTTGGCCCCCAGCCAGGTACTGCTGGCCCCGCTTTCCCTCTCTGCCACCCGTTTTTCTATCGTTCCTGTAATTTGGGGAGATTAAGATGTATAGCCTGTAAATTGGCTAAACTTTTCCAGGCTGCTTTAATGAGACTTCATATAATAGAGTTGGCTTTTTTTCCCTTTTTTTTTTTCTCTTTTTTTTAATATTTTCCTTAACGTGACCCATATGGAAATAAAAAGATATATTTTTTAATGTATGCTAGATTATGGCCGACATTTTCCCCAAATTAAAATCCATGCTTCAGCAGCAGCATACATTTTCAATGATGTCAAATATATTTTTTCAGCCAACTGGCTGGGGTCACCGTTATAACTCAAAGTTTAAGTGTGCTGGATAATCAGTAGAACATGTGAGCCTCTGTGGGGCACTGTGGTTGCCTCGGCACAGCAGCACTCGCCTGCTAAGGAGCACACTGGACCTATTCTACTCTCAGGCAATCAGAGAAGCAGCACAGGATAGTGCAAAGCTCTGCCTTCAATGGGCTGACAACCACACGGCTCACAGCAGGAACCATGTGGCACCAGGCTGCACCAACATCAAGATCCCCCAGCAGAGATCACCAGAATGCGAGCATCATGCTCAGCAACAGACCAAGCTTATAGACTAATAATAATAAGCTAATAATGCCAGGCGTCTCCCTCTTGATTGATGAGATGCCCTTCACGCGGAGATGCCATTCAAGCCTTGTCAGCCAGTGGTGTTACCATTCAGTTGGGAATAATTCCTCATGGAAGCAGCCAGTGACAGTTCTTAGTGTTGTTACAGCATGTACACTTCTAAGTACTTACTTCCCTGATATTTCTCACCTTAAGAATACAAATAAAGTTGGAAAATTGGTTACCGATTAGCAAATGCTTGGTCCTAACTAATAACGTTCTTTAAAAGAACTCATGCAGCCTGCAATTATGCAAGAATCGGTATTTAAGTGAAATTCTTTTAGCATATCTGGGTAGTCAAAATTCAAACAAATTGGAAAAATATTTATCAAACATAAGAGCAAAAGAGGAAACCGTAATGATTTTGTTACGGATATTGATTTTTCTATTTAAACTGCTCTTTTCATTACAAAAGCATTTAATAACAAAGCCTCGTTGATTTGGAAGCACAGATGAAACATCAGGCTTTCAGTGATTTTGCTTTAATATTTTCATACTATAGCTTGCCATCAAAGATTGCATTATCATCCTATCCAGTCAAAAATTCCAATTTCCAACAAAAGGACATTCATTCAGCTTTCCAAAACAATGTGTTCTGACTAATTTCAGAGCTCACATAAGGACACAGTGATGTTTTAGGATAGAAAACAAGGACCTTGTCCTTACCAAAGAGTGCCGTGTGGATATTTCCATTGGCTACCTGTAGAGACAGTTGCCCCAGTAACCCCACAATGGATTCATTTCAAATAGGAAAACCCCACCATTTTGCTTAGAGTGTTTATTTTGAAGAGTGGAAAATTCTTATCAACTGTGGCAATAAATGCTTCTCTCATAATGGAAGTGACCCCACTCAGAAGATTAAGCATGTCGGCTCTGTTGGGTTATTTACTGTGACAAGCCCTCTGCAGCTAATGCATAAACACCCACCAAAACTTGACTGACAGTTGAAGTGGCAGATAATTTAGGCATGAGGGATGATGTTACCTCAACCCGGATTTGAAGAGGTTATGTGATACGTGCCAGGCTTCTCCTGACAATACATCTGTTGTCACACCTGCCTTGCCCAACCCCTCCAACTTCCCATCAGTGCTGTGTTTCTCTCACCTGACATCTGCTGAGCAATGTTTCATTGCGTGAAATATTCATTTCTCACCTGTGTCTCAAAGGCAAGGAGCCCCCTGGAGCCCTGCTCTACTGCTGAACAATCCCAAAAGTGAGCTACCACTAGGCAGCTGCAGCAGGAGTGTGCTGACAGAGCCGCACATCCAATGGGGCTCAGCCAGGTACATGACCTGCCAGCCCTGCAGGCAGGGAGGTGACATCAAGAGCTGTAGCCTGTTGATACAAGCTGGAGGAGGAAAAGAGAGAGTAAGGAAAAGGACTTGGGGGTACTGGTGGATGGCAGCTGGACATGAGCCAGCATTGTGCCCTCAGTTGGCCAAGAGAGCCAACTGTATCCTGGGCTGCATCCAAAGCAGTGCAGCCAGCAGGGCAAGGGAGGGGATCTGCCCCTCTGCTGTGTGCTGTGAGATCTCACCTGGAGTGCTGCGTTCAGATGGGGAGTGCTCAGTGCAG
Source organism: Bambusicola thoracicus (assembly GCA_002909625.1). Classification (NCBI taxonomy): domain Eukaryota; kingdom Metazoa; phylum Chordata; class Aves; order Galliformes; family Phasianidae; genus Bambusicola; species Bambusicola thoracicus. The sequence continues at coordinate 13,658 of PPHD01008200.1, read as the reverse complement.
GAGAGACATGGACTTGTTGGAGCACAGCCAGAGAGGGGCCACGAAAAATGAGTGGAACACCTCCCTATGAGGACAGGCTGAGAGCTGGGGGTGGAGAAGGCTCTGGGGAGACCTGAGAGCAGCCTTCAGTATCTAAAGTGGCTTTAAGAAGGAAGGGGAGAGTTTTGCAGGATCTATTGTGAAATGACAAGGGAAGTGGTTTCAGACTAAAAGAAGGGATATTTAGACTGGATATAATGAAAAGACTTTCTTGTGATAAAGGCAGTGGGGCACTGGCACAGACTGCCCAGAGAGGTGATGGGTGCCCCGTCCCTGCAGACACCCAAGGTCAGGCTGGACAGGGCTCTGAGCACCTGATCAGCTGCAGGTGTCCCCACTTATTGCAGGGCAGTTGGATTAGATGGTCTTTAAGGGTTCCTTCCAGCTTAAACAATTGTGTGATTTCATGATTCTATGATTCTGAAGCAGTTTTGTACAACACTGAACACATAAAGTTAAACTGGGGAGCAAAACATTACCTCATGGTACGGACCCATAGGTCCAACCTCTTGGCATGCCTGGGCCACATTGAGTGAAGAGGGTCACATAGTTGCTCCGAAAGTAATGCCTTCTATTTGTTTCCATGAAAACTACAACCGACGAAAAGAGAACCATAACATTATTTGATAGGGCACATGCTCAGCTACAAAACGCTATTTTTCAACATATTCACCACCTTTAGCTATGCATTTTTGCCAGAGATGAATAAAAGCCTGAATACCATGCTTCTATTCTGTCAGACTGCCCTTCTGCTGCCATCTGCCACATGGCAACAAAATACAATGGGATTGGTAGGAAGGTTCAGCCTCTACTGTCATCAACACTCACCTCTGATGTTGTGGGTAGGAGGCATTGCTTTCAGAGCAACACTTGTAAAATATGTAATATAGTTAATGTGTACTGTAACACAACTTACTTTAATAGTTAATATTTTTTATTAAAAATAAAAAAAGAGAAGAACAAAAACATAAAACTAGCTAGATATTTCACCTTGCTTTTGTGAAATAATGCTTCAGCCTGGTTCAGTGGAAGAGGCTGCAATTCTTGGTGAGTTCTCAAGGTGCTTATCAGAGATTTCTGATGTAATTTTACTCTTCTTGTGTTTAACCCTTGACAATAATTGTTCATAAATGGACATATGTCACAAAGCAGTGATATGAATAAGACATGATTTTGAAGTGAATGATATTTGCTCTGGTAAGACGGGCCTTATTAAAGTCTGGTAGAGAGACACAATCAGATTTTTGAGTTGGATGACTGAAAGCCAAGCTGCAGCATTCCAACCGCTTGTCTGGATGAGCTGATGTAGAAGAGTGGGAATGGCTGATATGAATTATGGTACAAAAACATTGTTCTCAATGTCATCAAACAAAAAAACTTTGAAAAGCCCAGAATATTGCTACTACTCAGCAGAAGAACAATGCTACCTATCAGCTGAAATATGTTTTTGCTATCCAGCTATATAGGAGTAACCCTAGGACTTAATCTCTGGAAGGCACAATTGCAAAGAACAAAATCCATTTTCAGATTTTGCAAAGAACACAATCCTTTTTTATATCATAATATAAAATTATTGTACTTTGCTAAATGAAATCTAGTATGCTACCACGAAGCAGAGAAGCAGATTTTTGAGACTTCTTCAGTCGTGAGTGGTCCTCTTATGGGCTGGGGGGAGATCCCTAACACATCCAACTACTTGATTTCAATTCATTTCACAACGTGTGATATTTGGAAGTGAGCTTCCTGAAGCAATAAGGGAAAAGGGGGAAAAGAGACGCTGTAAGCATGAGAATCGGTTGACAAAGCTGTACTCTATTTGATATTTGAGTCACCCATTTGCCTGCAGAAATATGCAACTTCTGCAGATATTCAAAGCCAACTGCAAATAATAATACTTGTATGAAAGAATTCCCATTCCCAGTAGATAATTTCTTTCAGTATGTACAGTATTGCCTTCCTCACCACTGGGTATGTTATTCGGCATTGTTACAGATTGTCACTGAATATTGAAATTAAACAGTTTTCAGTGACAGAGAGTGGCTAGATCTGGAGAATTGCATCCACAATGGAATACAGCAATAGGCAGGAGCAGCATTCATTCAAAATTTAAATACAGCATTGATATGTGTGCTATTCTGGTCATCAAAATGTTTTGCATTGTGTAATAGTAACAAAGACATGAACTTTGCAGTTAAATCTCCTCATTTCATAAATAAAACAAGAAATCCCTTCTGAACTTTAAAAAACAATTTCATACTGTTTTTCTCGAATCGCGTATAGCTGTTATGTATCTCCAGGCTTCACTTGGGAAGCAAAGGATGGAATAGAACTAAAAGCCGAAGAATGGTACTTCTGAACTGACAAAGATTCAGGTGTACCAGAAATCTCATGAAAACAATGTGAGTTACATGAGTTCTGGACAGTGCTCTCAACCAAAGATGTCCAGAGAAATACCCAAAGTCATCCGAGTGGGATAGTGAAAATGTGAAGAGGAGTTAAGGTTTTTTCAAGAGGTTTGGAGATGCTGAACAAGATAAAACTCCAATGGGTAATGGGAAAAAAAAAAAAAAAAAAAAGGGAGAGATCAAAGTTTGTCTTCAGCAATAGATATTACCCTAGTTTGGCTAAGAATAGGTAGAGAAAGGTACAGAGGACTTCTGAATACTCAGACATGAGGACTGAACCTCTGCTCTCTTTTAAGGTTGCCCAGGCAATAGAGTGAATCAAAACCTTATCTACTGTCTAATACATCTGTATTCAGCCATACAGTCACGTATAAGAAACTGTCATCTAGCTGCCAGGACATCCATAGTGTGAAAGCAAGTAGCATAGGCTCATGCCACCCATCAGCCCCATGCATGTGCAGAACAAGTGCTGCAGAGCCATTGCAGCACAATGCACTCTTGTTCCCCATTTAGATACTCTGCAGTGTTCCTGTAAAACTGTTTCAAATGGTCATCCAACACTAGTAAGTGTTTTGTTTCTAAAAAAGATTGATCTAATGTTCATTATGGCACTTCAGGAATGAAAATAGCTGAAGCCCAGCTAGAAAACAGCTATATTAAATGAACAAATATAACTTCTGTCAGACAACTGTAATAACTTCTAGTTACAGGGCTGTGGAGAAACTGACAGCATCATTTCTTTCGGATACGATGATGTCACAGGGCACAACTCCGGTCTGTTGACTGAAGGAGATTTTGTATTCCCATGTATCTTATCGTCAGCACTTTCCAATCAATTTTATCCTTTTGAGGACGGGAAGTGAGAGTTGGAGGTTGGGTTTTTATTAGACACAGCTGGTCTGAGGGACGTCATTTGTTCCTAAAGCAAGGGCTGTCTTTCATATGAAACCGTTAGCAATGGGGGCAGACGGTGGGCAAGGGGAATCACTAGAAGTAGTTTCAACAGCTGGGGGTCAAATTATAGAGAAAAGTGGAAAGAAGTGAAATTTATAATCTATAATTTGAAACCAAAATAAGAATGAGACAAGCTTATTTGAAGGACTGAAAGGAAAAGGATGTGATATATGGCCTGATACTGCCAAGCAAAATGAACGCTGCCATTGCACTATTACTTTGCGGACAATCCAAAAAAACCAAAAGGACCAATTAAGGCTGTCTCTGTGGAAATCTAATTAGGTCATACAAACAATCCCTGTTGTTAATATGACCCTTAAACTGTACATGGGCGCCTTAAGAAGCCTGTAGCAGATATACAAAAGATTTCGATTCATGAAGAGAATAAGAATTGAATTAGAGAGGAATAACAGATTAGGAACTGCTGTAGAGGAAAGTCTATAAAGAAATGAACTAAAGAGATGGGAGTGGAACATGAGAGCCAAAATATTCCCCAGATATTACACTGTCCTGTTATGGGAGGACTCTGAATCTTCTTTACTTGTTTTAACTTAAGGGAGTGGAGAAGAGCAATTGGTAGGAAACAATGCATTTTGAGGAAAAAAAAAGAAAATGCTTCCAAATATAACAATTTGGGAAATACCATGTTAAAACTATGTGCTTGCCTGGATAGAGTACTGACATCAGTGATTGCACATAACATCCTAGTGAAGGAGTTATAAAGGAAGCATCAGTCTAAATTAAAAATAGACCAGTGGGACTACTTCTGGCTTCAGGAGATCATACAAAGAGTGTGCCAATAGTATGTGGATCCTCACCCACTGCCAGCTGTACTGGTTAAGATAACAGCAGCACAATGGGTCCTATCCATCCTCATACTGAAATTGTAGTCCATCTTTACTCTCATTTGCTTCTTTTCATTCCAGGCTCCCAGGTAGTAGATAACTTTCACACATAGTGTTCCTGTTAACTCCTAATAATGTTGTGGCTTCCTCCATGACAGAGAACTCCACACCTGCACTTATGATAACTAAATGTTGAGCAGAATTTCTTTGAATATAACTAGAATGTTGAAATAATTCTGGACTTAAACATAATGCGACACTTTGTAGGCCACTGATGTTCAAGTTATCTGTATCTACAGAGAGGGAATTTAATATAGGGATAATTTCAGAAAGCACACATTGAATCACAGAATCATAGAACTACCCGGGTTGGAAAAGATGTTAAAGATCATCAGTGGTACAGTTCATAACATACTTGGAATGCACTGCTTCGTAACCAGTGAAGGTACAGTATTCACAATACCTAAGCCACGTAACTAACCCACTTTGGGTAAATTTACAGATGGGATATTCACAAAAGGAGAGTTATGAGCTATTTGCAATGAAGAATTATGCACCCCAACATTTACAAGTAATAATGCAGAATGTAATATCTCCGAATGGCACAATCACTTACAAATAGCTCACTACTATAAAGTACCTAATTCACTACTTAAAGTCATACAGAGTCTTCCTATAGACTTCAAGTCCCTCTGATTCAGATCCCCAAAGAGTCAAAGCTTGAGAAACAAATACGTTAGGCACATCAGTAGGCATATGCATTCTAATCCAGCAGTGCAGAGGTCCTCTGCCTTTATTGATAGCGTTTGAACTATTTAATACCCGTGCAAGAGAGAGAGGAAATACAGTGCTTTGTTTATTCTGTGTTTAATGACCTCCTGATGGTTGTGTATGAGGAACCTATAGTTCAGCCCACATAAAAACAACATTCCTCTCTGCCCAATTCCTTCACTCACCATCAAGGAACGCTCCAAGTCTAGCTGTCCTGTGGAAGGTGATGAATTAGAAGAACTGCTAGGATTATTTTCTACCTTGCTGTCTGTGATTCTCTGAACTTGAAACCTTGGATAGATATCACCAGTATCTGTTGCCTTCGAACCAAAAGCAAAGCTTGAATGCTGCCACCGTCAGGAGGAGGCTGTGAATTTTAGAAGCATCTCTGAAAACGGTCTTAATAGTGGTAGGTACATGAGGCAGAACTTCTTTAAACTTAACTATTTCTGGGCAAGGTTTTATAGAAAAAATGTCCTAATTACAGAGTATTTTCTTTATTCACAAATCTGTCATTTGTATATACAAAGGAAGGAAAGAGTTTTATGGGAGTTCAACTTGCCATAACTGGACTGCATTTCATTTTAGGTTGAGAAGGAACTTGTTTACCATAGATTTTTGCCTGTTGCAAATAAAACTGCAAAAGTTTACTAGCAGGGGTTTATAGAAGGCCAATATTATAAGGACAAAAGCTATTTTTAAGCATTTATTAAAATGAAGCAATATATATGCCAATTGTATTCAGACACCCTGTATATCAGCAGGTGCCATCACACATAGGAAACTGCAGGCAATGATTTGGTAGCACACTAACTGAATTGATACAGTATTTTGCTGGCCCCTATGACATCATCATTGCTGGATGGCTCTTTAGAATAAATAACCTCTTCCACATGTCCCTAAGCACATGGCTCCTGAAATAAATTTCAGTTGCTGCAAGGCTCAAGGACGTCCTAAATCACCTTGGGTTAATAAGCAGCAAAAATAGAGGAGGAGGGGATCCCAGTTTTGTTTTCGTTATTCCATCAGAAATATTTCACATGAAGTCGTTGGTAAAAGCACTAGATAAAATGCAGGGCAACTGAGAAATAGAAACGTGAGGGTGGGAGTGGTGCTCATATCAGACGTACACATGAAAAGCTGTGGGACACAGTGAGGCAGTTCATGTATTCCAAAGCTTTTCTTGGAATCATGACAGCTTTCAAGACAGGCTGAGGTTCAGTAACTGTTTACAGCGCATCCCTGTTTGTCAGGCATCTCTGTGAGACCTGTGCTAAGAGAAATTCTTCAGAATAAAGTTGAATTCTGCAGTTTGGACCTAATCCACAACTGTGGAATGTAAATGGTACTTCAATCTCACGCTTTCTCTATGAACAGATAAAACTGAGAAGGCCTGAACAGATGTGCTATGGTTAAATAATAAAGAGCTGCCAATTTAATTAGAAGTATCAAGATTAGTTACTTGCTCTTCCAGAAACCAGCACGCAGATAAGCCCTTAGTGAGTTTATGCTGATATATTCTAAAAGAGTTCCATCTATTCCAGTGATGTCTTTTCTTACCAGCCTGTACAGCACAGGAAACTGTATCTTGAGATAACTCATGGGACACTTCCATATAGCATGACCTACCAGGCAACAAAAGGCAGGTGCTATCCAAGATACTCAGCTTGCTTTCACCAAATTTTTGAAAGTTTTGGATGTGGTTTCTAGCCAAGCATGTGATGCACCATACAGAATAATAAGGTTGGATTCCCTAAAAGTCAGTGAAGTTTGAATCTGAACGCAACTACTGATTGAAGTCTTTTACTCATAGCAGCACAGAATAGATCTCTCCCCACTTCTGGATGTTAAACAGAGTGGAAAACTCGTTGGTAGAGCTTCCAGAAACCTGCTGCTCTCTAGAAATTCTCGCAATTTATTGCTTATAGCATCACTTTAGGTATTGACTCTGAATTGCAGAGCTCTATATGTTGGTTACACTCTGGAAAGCTAAAAATCCCATTCTCTTCCTTTACTGCAGCAGTCATAGGTCCAGAAGAACTCTTCTAAAATGCATAGATAGAGGTGCCTTCAGGCTGGAGGAACAGTCTTTCCTTTTGGAAATGGCTTCATGCTTGGCCAGGAAACCCAAACATGTTAGGACAGAAGAGTGGGTAAGTTCTTTTTAACCTGGAAAGAGTTGTTTTGATGATGATGGACCTCACTTTGCTAATAAGATTAATTTTTTGAAGTTCAAGGGTGATGAACATGTTGTCAGGAGTCACTGTTTATAACTGTGTAACTTGCTGCTATAATTGATCAAATTGACAGTGAACCTTATGGCATTAATGTCAAAAGAGATGTAGTGTTTTCCCAAAATGAGTTAAAACCTTGCTGTACAAGGAGGGATGAAAATGCATTTATTTATATCCAGGCATGTATATCCTTACTGCATTTTAAATGTTATTTCATGCTACTGAAATGAAAGACATAAAATTAAAACCATTGGACGGTACATGGCTAGATATTTACGCTTCATTTGTTTGCTCCCATACCATATTTTCTCTGTCCTGCATACACAGTTGGTTTGGAAGTTTGACAGGACTCACCAGAAAATTGGGGAGATCTACAGTAGCATTCACTTGTTTTGTGTATCTTTCTAACAGACTATGATTTCCCTCTCTAAGTTGACCTCTGTATGGCAAACAGGTATACAGATTGTAAGGTATACAGGTATAGAACCAGAAAGACTATCGCATTTACAAAGGAGTAATGAAATAAAAAGCTTACCCATGTCCTGAGCTCGCAGAAGGGCTCTAAGAGGGGTGATCTCCAGATAGAGATCCTTCCTTGTTGGGAGTCAGCCCTTAAATGGGGTCTCTGTGGGGTGTAGCCAGGCTCCACCCCTTCTGGTCACTCAGGTGAAACTGCATTCACCTGTGCCCCTGCAGCTGACTCAGCGCTCGCCTCAGGTGGGCAATCAGAGGTTCAGGCCGTGATTCAACAGTTCCCATACAACCTCACACAGACATTCCACTTGATTCAGTGTCATAAGCTTCCTGAATGTCACCTCGTCACCTACAGAAGGGGTAACTTTACGTAAAGTCAATCTTGGCTTTTCAACCTTTTCCCCACTGTCTCTGAATGTCTGTAGTGGAATACTACCATATGAGTTTAGTCTGTCCAGGGAAGTGTATAGCTGCACAGGACTCACAAATTGTTTGGTCAGTAAGAAGAAAGGGGAGAGCATAAGCACACAGGTATTGGTAAATTGTAGATAAACACAGGATGTACAAAGACAATGGATTCTCTGAGTTTGTGGAAGGCAGAGGCTGGGAAATAGAACTGGGATAGAGTGATGATGTTTTCCAAATGTAAGGTTTTCCTTGTCCTCCCACCCCCACATTATGATTTTTTTTCTTCTTAGACCAGATAACAACAAGTTATGTAAGCATAAGAACTTGACCTGAGTCAGATTTTCCTTTCAAGAGCTGTGAGGAGTCCATTTACAAGGAATTGCTACATCTGTTTAACAGAACAAACAAAAACAAGATAAGAAAAGCTGAAATGGAAGCAGTGTATCTGTTTTCTATGAGAAGAAATTGGTTGAGCTTGCAAATGCAGTGGAAGAAGTGCCCAGCGACCAGAAACAACTTTTCCCTTTCTTTTTATATGTTGTACAAAGCAATCCTTACACTGAGCTGAAACCAAGTTCCCCCTGAAAATAATACATACAGTACTGCAAACCTCAAAACATTTTGGAGAGTGAAGTTCCAAGTCCTTTCTCTGGCTTCTGTTAATACGCTTCTTATTAATACGCTGAGCACAATGTTATTTTTATTTTTTCTTCATGGTAGAAGATAAATAAAGCAGAAAAACACTTACTACACTAAACATTGGGCAGTTCTTTGATTCATATCAGTTGGGAGGTCAAGTGCTGTTCAGATGAACTGAGCTTCGAAGCTGTGACAAGCCATCTTTTAGTGAGGGAAATATAAGATAAAAGTCCAATTGAACCCCTTTATGTACATCCCTGCCATAGCAGAGTGGTTCCCTGCAGTACAGTATTTTCTCTTGTTCTTTGTTCAACACTGCCTTAAATGATCCAAACAGCGTGGTTTCACAAATTCCTTGCAAAGTCCACTCATCATCTGACATTTCACCCCTCCACTACTCACTAAACTGCTCCAGAGGAGCTGAGGCAATACCTTCCATGACTTGTTGGTTAGATGCTGTTGTGTTCTGCTTACCCACCGCAGCCAGGGCAGCTGTCAAAGGTGGTGGCAGTTGGAAAGCAGTGAAGGAGAAACTGGAGGGGAGCACCTGGCATGGTGAGATCACACTAGTAAGAGCTGGTTTAATATTTCTGTTAGTGATGGGCGGTTGAGAGACACTTGACAGTTTTATCACAGGATAGTGGAGCACAGGGTAATTTCACTGTTAATACATGGTGGCATATGCTTGCATTTTACTGGTGTTTTTCTATCTATTTGAGCACTTATCTGCCACATTTCCCTGAATGCAATGACTTGGTTCATGAAATTGCTTTGCACTTGTTGTCTCTCAGCCTTAATACCACATTGCAATAGAAATTCAGTAGGAATCAATTCCATTTATATATCCCATCTCTAAAAACATTCTCTCAGAGACTGGATGTTTTAAAATATGTGAACAATGTAGGAGTTCGAGGAACAGCCCACTGAGTAGCCATATCAGAGAAAAAAACTTTCTTTTAGGTACTTAGGCCTTAGGTGAGCATTTCATCAATTATTTGCTATGTGGAAACGGTTCTCCCTGATCCTGTATCTAAATTCCCCCATCCTCTGCCTCAACCTCTATATTTATAGAGCACCCTCATATTCACAGAGCACAAAGTCACACTGCACTGTTACTGTGTCCGTCACACAGTAGATATGCCTTATTGCAGCCTTTCAGCTTCATGTAGGGACAGCACTGCCTGAGAAAACTATGGTTGCCATTGTTTCTATCTGAATGTATTCACATTGTTTACCTTATGGACGATGTAATGGGACAACTATCAGTAACACAGTGGTGCTTTGGATGTCCTCATCAGAACTAGGCAGAGGTTTCATCTTCACATTTTAAAAGCTCCCAGCTTGGTTGGATCTATATTATAAAAGACTCCAAGCTACATTCTACTGTCATAACATGCTTGAAATGATACATGCAACACACCTACCCTTGACATTAAATCTCATGAGGCAGAGGGACCTTGACAATTGTGTCCCAGAAACAAAAGCACTAAAAGATGCGTGCATCAAGCCAGATTTTGGTAAGCCTTAACTTGTTCCACAACTAGCAAGGTCTCATGCACTAAATTTTAAGTATGCCCTACAAGATTACTCTCTTGATAATCTCAAGATTATTAGCATGTGAAAAGCCTGCATGCATTGCCATGCATGCTGCCTGATGCATTGAAGCAACTGAATTAGTGGATGACCAGTGTGTGCTCTCTGACCTCCCAAGAAGAGAACCCAGTGAGTCTCTGACAAGCCTTGTCCTTCACACCCTTGAGACCTTGCTATAAGCTCTGTTCCTGCAGAGCAGTCAGGGCAGCAAGAGGAAGGCTAGGACAGAGGACAGCAAGTCCAGGGAAGTTTAGTTTAGCAGGCTATAAATCCCCCTTCCCCTCCTCCCCTCTTTATTGCCTGTCTTTGGAAAACACAATCCGATATAAACCAGAGTGAGTGGAAGCAGGGCAATAAAACTGTATGGCAGGAGCACCGAGTGTCGCAGGGGTGTTATATTACTGGCATTCCAAGTGGCTGATGTCAGGCAGTGAGCACTAGGGCCCACAAGCCACCAACGCAAAGAGGTTTCCCAACTGTCCACTGCAGCCCTCTGACATCTCTTCTGCTCAGATCTGTTTGTGGCTGTTATGCCATTCATCTCTTCTGCCCTTTGCTAATTCTGTGTCCTTGAATTATGGCTTGAAGGGCTGGGCTGCAATGTTTTGAGTCAAGATGTTCTTGAAACACATAGTGTGATGTCTGGTCCATTTGTCACATGATCAGCAATGACAATCAGGCAAAGATTATTTCTTAAAATTCACATGGCTGGCTTAAAGTATATTTACACATTTGCTTATTATTTGAAAAATAATTTGCATGAATCTAGCTCCTTTTATGCAGGGGCAAAATGAGTGATAACTTTCACAGGACAGGCTCCTTTCAGCTATCTTTGAAGCAGCCAAAATTAGGAACTTAAAGAAGACAGTGTTTCCAATTGTCTTTGACAAAGTTTGCTGCGAAAAATTGAAGAAAGATGTTTAACCACAAGGCATGAGGTACAAATATTGCTCAGAAACCCAGACCTATTTATATTCATAAGAATTTGCACCAGTCTGGTTTCTTGGGCTTAGGTTTTCCTCTTCAGTTGTCTGACAGTTAGGTCTTTGCTATAAACTAACTAGCAAAGCTCCCCCTATAACTGCTAGAATGTATGAAATATCTCTTAAACACAATTAATCCTGCACTTTTTATAATATGGTTGCATAATCAAAATAAAGCCTTCCTAACTCAGATGTAGCAATTCTTCTGTAACTAATCTTTTTCCATCTCTTGTTGCTGTTATTGTTGTTCAGAATTGGTTTTGGTTGGATCGGTTTCTTGACAATTCGTTACGCGGCTGTATGAAGGCCTGTTGGCACAAGGGAGATGGCAAAGCATGCAGCTAGGGACAAGGGAATATGAGGTGAACTTCACTGTGGACAGCTAGCTCCTGAGTTGATGTAAAGCAGTCATATAATGGTGGTCTCAAAGATGCATACCAGGGTGGTTTTATTACAACAGAATCAATAAAGTTGGAAAAGACATCTAAGAGCATCTAGTCCAACCTCAACCCATCTTCTAGGGCTGTGTGTCTCTTTCCAATGACTAGGTCTAGACTGCAAAGTTAGACTAGAAACCTAACATTAGACAGTTGAGGGTAGTGGAAATAAATCCCACCACTATTCATCACTTAAAGTATATTCCAGTTCTGAGGAGTGCTCAGCAGCACCAGTACTCCCATGAAGGCAGAAAACTCTGAATGTATGTTCAGATCCCTTTTCCCTGCTCTAGGTTCTGAGCCATCTTATAAATATGGCCTATGCACTCTGTGGTAATTTATGAACACGTCAGGAAAAAATAAGCAAATTAAATTTTGAAGTGGACTAATTAAAGTGTAGTAAATCCCTATGTAGACACCCTTCCTTAGTATTGAAGAGAGCTTAATTCAGGCCAGCCTAATTTATTTTGAATTGAAGTAAAACAAATCAAATAAAGGTTGCTTTAATCCTAAATGAGAGTGCCTGAGCAGGAAGGTGGAGAGGGCTTAAAGCTATTCAGAATTTAATAGTATTTGATAGCAATTACTTATAACAGAATAATCTCCTTTATGAGTTTTTTGGACCCTCCTCTAGCATTCAGTCTTATTGTACAACTGTTTGGTAAATTATATTGAATAAAGATAACACTGAGAATTAACATCCAGAGGGTTTTGTATATACAAGACATGGAGGTTTACAATGACCAAGGCAGCAGGAAAAGAACATTTGACTATCTCGTTGTTGTTGAATCTGCATTGGTTTTTACATCATTTATTTCTATGCATTTCTGCAAGTCTGTGTGGCACTAGTTTTTAGTTCTGAGCATTTTGGTACCAATGAACACACCACTTTTAATGAAAAGCTTTCAGATTAATGACTGAGTTTCCCGATAGACAGATGAGGGGAAGTCCTCTTCCGTTTGCTTCTCCATATCCATGTATATTTAATGAACTGAATATAATCCTATTTTGTACTAATATATAACACTTAATCCTGTCATCTCCAAATGCCTTTTGAATGTCAATGAACAAAGGTCCCCCACTGATCCTGGGAAAATTAGGTAAGTGCCACTGTCCTGATTCTACAGATAGGAAATACAGGATCCTAAGAAGTGAATTGTCTTGCCTGTGGTCACACACAAGGAGAGAATGACTGCGTAGAATAAAACAAATGCATCTGAATCCCTGCCCTGTGATTCAGTCACAAGACCGTCCTTTTCTATTGTTTTATAATAAGCTTTTATTCCTCTATCTCCCTTTCCAGAAATTCCGGTGTCAATAAAGGCCTTCTTGTGGTAGCCACATTATCTGGCTCTATCTGGTACGAAAGATGGAGAAGTTACTGGTCATATGGTTTAGGGCTGCCCTGGCCCTTCAGTGTGGTGGGCTCCTTCTGCTCCTAATCCATTGTATTAGCTTCTGGCAATTCAAGCACCGTCTACTGAATTGCTTGGGGTGAAAGGTCAATGCATTAAGCATAGCAGATTAATACACTGCAGTAAATCCCAGAACCAGCACTTTAAGGAGCCAGTAATATTTCACACGTGATTGTTCTACCAATTGATTGCACCATCTTGTGAGTGCGTGTGTGCGTATTTCTTTTACTCCATTTACGAGCTTTCCCAAGCTCCCCTGTTTAGTGGAGATTGCTGTGTCCCACACTGGTTGCACTTTGATCAGGGAAATTCAATACCTGAGGTCTGGGCTTTATAGGAAAGCAAGGTCCAGATTAAGGGAATTAGCCACAGTATATCACAACTAATAAAAGAGTGATTGAGCCCCACCACAGTGCTGCCCCAGGGGACAGGAGGAAAAAGGGGAGGGGGGCACAGTTAGC
>PPHD01008199.1:0-22045 GCA_002909625.1 Bambusicola thoracicus | reverse complement strand
TTTTTTTTTTTTTTCTCCTTAATGATACGTTGGGTTAAAATAAACCTTACTTATTTGGCTCCTAACATATCCTACTCACCCAGCACAATTCAGGCCTGACCAATGAAATGAGACAGATCAAAGTGGTTAGCCCAAGGCCTTCACATCTCATGTGTGATTTATGCCACTCCGAATGACGCTCTACAAACACAGTGAGAATGCTGATGACACAAAGCCTGTGTTTATCCTGAAAGTTGTCTACATGTGTCACAATTTGATGATAAACACGTGAAATAAGCAACACGTAGGACATCTGAACAGGAGCAGCTTCTCTCAAACGCATTCTGGAGGCCAGCTTAGATTACTGCAGAAACGCATGACCCACTTCATCAATGAAGTGGTCAATTCAAGTAACTCTAAAGCAAAACAAATCATTAAAAATACATTTTCTTTTTGTACAACCTAATAGAAAAAAAAAAAAAGCCATCCTCTCCATATTTCAGTTTCTCTTTTCAGATCCATGAGATGACCCGACAGAAACAAATGATGAAATGGCACACACAGAAGCGGAGCAGTAAAATGAAGACGTCTGGAATTTAAGCTATCATCTTTCTGCTGACTTCATGTATTTAGGAGTTGAGCACAACATTCAGACCCGTGACTCATTTCTGCACAGAATATTTTATTGCAACTCTCAAACTAGAAAATATTTATCAGCGAGTATTATGCATTCTTCTCTCCCTCCTTTGCCCCTGCATAGGTAAATTTACACTGACGACATCATTCACGTTATTGTAATTCAGTCAGATGCTGATAAATCTACTTTCTGGAGCAGCTTTCTCATTCAACTGCACAACCTGCAAGATCAGCAAAGGTCTGCATACAAGTGGATAATTTTTTCAGATTTATGGGGAAAAAAAAGCATTATTTTCATTACTGTCTCCAATGGCAAGATGGTACATCTTGGTACGAATGGCACAGCGGTAGGAAATGCATCTCTGGAGTGGCAGCTACTTGCAAATCTTCAACAAAGTGGAGAAGTGAGGAACACCAAAGCTAAGAATCAGAATCCGCTCCAAGGGCTGTACCACACACACCACCTGAGTGGCTGAAATAATTCCACTTGCATCACCTGCCCCTGGCAAAGACAATGAGAACAAGCTTCTGACATGTAACACTATTACAAGAGCAAGGAAACATACTAACGTCCAAGGTAGCTTTCTCAAATTAAAAGCAGAAAACAACTGTGACAGCAATAACTGCCTGGAGCAACGCTCGGTTTTTATCTTCTCATTACTATTCTCCAGAGGGAGTATCCAAGATTATGACCGCACACATCTCTGAGAACAGAGCCCACTACAGCGCGGCACACCCACTCAGTCTAGCAATGGTTTTTCAGACCGCTTCTGTTTTGACAGAAGAACGTCCCATCACAAACATGCAGCACTTCTACAGGCGTTCACTGAAGTCTACAAAAATGTGATTGGGATTACTTAAACCAATTCCCCTTTCTTTGCAACGCACTCAGTGTGGTAACAGGCTCCAAAAACAGATATTAAAGTTTTGCTGAAGAATTACAAGTCTAAATCTAAAACATTAGGATACATTAATCAGATTTTAAGTTTAATCATTTTACAGCTAAATCAAAATAGCTACTGAAGGTCAATGTGACAGATAAGATGAAACTACACAAATTTTCACACGAATTCAGCTCTGCTACACACACTGAGCAGAAGTATAATGTAACCAAGTTATTGACAGTACTGAAAGAGTCAGTTTTTCTTTACTGCTAACTTAGTCATAAAAAAGAAAAAACCAAAACCAAGCAACGTTATAGCTCCCATTTTTACTAATCTTTTTTCCAAGGTGCGTGATTTTTCTGGAAGCACCACCAGGCTGAAGTCACTCCTCTGCTCCTCCTGATGCAGACGGTAAGTTCATGAAAAGAAACATACAGAAAAGATCAGCGTGAAGGTTTCTGAAGTGTGTGATGAAGTATAACCCTGGATTCTTAGGACTGAAATGCCCCTTTCTAACTATGTGCCCGGGCCTTAATTCCATGAAAATAAAGATGCACAAACCTTTTAAGTAACACATTCTAGAAAACAAATCATTTACAAACGGAATTCCTCTGGTGTAAAACATACTGCCAACACATGCTACCAAAATCCGATACCAAAACACTAAAACTTTAATCATCAAATATTTTAACCTTTTTTTCTGTGTTATTAAAGTGTTTTTTTTTCTATTTAGTTATGAGAATAACTGTTTATTGAAACAGAAAGTTCAACACGTAACAAATCAACCTTTCCCTGTCACTTTAACTTTAAAAAGTCTTGAAAGTATTTCACAAATGCCTCCCCAAACATCTATTGTAGTTGAGTGGAGCCTTGCCATGAAGTGCAGCAGGGTTGGTTCTGCTTCCCTCCCTTAGTTTATAATGCTTGGCAGGCCATCCCAATTTAAACACCACTTTCAAAAATTGCATGTCATGCACTTAACGTGTGTTGCAAAGAAGTACTGTTATGACTAAGCTTAACAAGTGTACGTAGATCATTTTAAAAGTAACATCCCCTATTTATTTCCACGGTAACTACAAACGCAACAAAGAACACAATAACAACATTTGATAGGGAAAATTCCCAGCTACAAAACACTATTTTTCAACATAATCACAGCCAGTGGCTGTGCATTTTCACCAGCAACGAACAAGAGCCTGTACGCTGCACTCATAACAATCTGCACCAATGGAGGTGGCCCACTGCCACAGTCACCACTGTTGAAATGCACTGCCTCACTGCGCTCACATCCACTGCTCGGTCTCCATACACACTCGAAAAGCAGCAATGAATGTCAATGAGTTCCATTTTTCCCCACATAGAGGAATTCAGCGACACACCTTTGCTTCATACGCCCTTCCATGTCAGATGCCATTCTATCAGACTGCCCCTCTGCTGCCATCAACAGCAACATGGCAACAACATGTAACAGGATATTGGCAGGAAGGTTCAACCTCTACTGCCGTACCACCAACCTCCACCTCTGACGTCGCAGGTTGATACAGTAAAATATTACTAACAGAGCAGCCCTGTTACTACCAAAGATTAGATAAAGGGCATTAGGACGTTACTATATAAGAGGTTTCACTGTTTCATTTAAATTCACACTTTTCATAATAAACGTTTCAGAGCTCTACAGTGATTCAAAAGTGGTCCACCATAAATTAAGAAATACTAAAATGCTTTGTATTAAAGTCTTCATCAGAGAAATAAATAACACTACAGTATTTTAATAGGACAGGAATTGAATTTTTGAAATAATTGGAAGGCTAATGTTTATTGTCTAACAGTGGGCACAGAGCCATGGTGCTACATCTTGGCAGCTACAAAATCTTAAGTGCATGTGAGAGTACGTGCAAGTAGCACCTAAACTTAGGCCCACCCTACTCCCTTACAACTGGTCTGCATCCACAGGATGCAGATATACACATGCAGTTGACTTCTGCATATGCAAAGTAAGGAACACAAACAGCTAGAAGTTCTTCATTGCAACCTCTTAAATATATTTGGTGTTAAGCGATTTATTAGAAGGCTGTTACTACATTAGATTTACTTAAACTACAGGAAGTTGCATTAGTAGCATTGTACTCAAAGTTAGTAGCATTGTACTCAAAGTCTGAGTTCCACATGGCTTCATTTAGTAACAGATTCCTTTCTGACACTGATGCTCCATTTACTCTATCCCAGCAGCCATTCATTTTACTAGCCTATTACTTAAAATGACCCCATCTGACAAGAGCATATCATTGTGTTGGTCTGAGAATGACTGATGTGGTGCTAACATCTCGCCTTGACCTCTCCCACCCTCTTCTTTTGTCACTCTGTGAAGTTATCTGGGATGCCTCTGATTCAATCCATAAAACTGTACTATCTTCCTTGAGAGTCAATAATTCCAAACAAAAGATTCCTTAATTAAGAAGTATTCTGAGTGGCATTTATGCCACAGTGGCTGTCCAAGTGCACAGGGATATTTCCCACTCAATTATTTCCTGTGATATAAAGAAAAATATGGACTACACCTTCCTTTGGAGACTCTCCACAGTTTTGGAATATTTTAGATTATTTCACTTGGTTATGGCCAGGTGGAAAGCCAGACTGGGTAGTGGTAGCTGCAATGTTCAGATTACAGCTGGTAGAACAAGGTATCAAACATTTCACTCATGAACGTCACATTCAGTACTGCACACAGAAACTTATATACAGTAAGTAATAGCCTCACTCCTCGCACCCACCTTTGTCATGAGTTCGTTCAGTCTCTTAACTTCTTCTCCCAACTTTTCAACATTGCAAATCAAGTCTTTGCAAACTTCAACATATCTTTCAGTTGGTGCCCACTGCAGTACCATCTGTTAAGAGTCAGAGTTATTTGCCACAATTACTGTATGGCATAACTTAATACTTATAAGCTGATGTAGCATAAAAGACAGCGTCAGAAAAAGTTTATAACTTCATTTCTGTCAGGCTTTCATTGTATGACTTATACATGACATTGATCTACTATTCTCTTTAAGCCTTAGTGGAAACCTGTCACTTGAATCACTTGAATCAACAGCAGAAACACTGAAAAGCAGATTTATCTTCTTGAATTGGGTGATTTAACTTTTTGAAGCAAATGTTTCAAAAAAGCCCCTTACATCAGAGATCAAACATTGGACAGGTCTATAAAACCAACAGTAATCAAGACGGTTGACTGTTATACACATTTGTCATTTTACAAAGGTAGGATAATACTATTCCCCCAAACTCTAAATCATTTTTCCTCTTTTGTGGAATACCTTGTGAGAATTCTTGAGGAAATGTTTATTTATGGTCTGCACAGGAACAGTCAGGTTACTACACTCCTTATTTAACTTCTGAAGGAACTTGAGGCATTCATCTCCTCTACCAAAATAAAACCACAGGCCATTATTTACAAAATGTTATGTCTTTCTGCAAGCTAAATATCATCTACGCGTTTTCAACACCGGCCAGTGAGCGAATCAGACATGCAATTTGATGACGATAAAAAAACCCCAGTCTGTTTAACATGGGGTAGTTAAACACTAACATGTAACACCTTAGCAAGCTGCACACTTGGACTGTCCATACCAGCGCTCCTTCCCCATCTCCTCCCTCCCATTTCAGTAGGGCAACAAATCGTTACGCTACCTGGAATATTTAGCTACACACAAAGCTGAAGAACTATCAACCTAAAGCATTTTGGAAATATTTTGTTAGCCTCCACTTTCCTGTTTTTAATCAATGAAAACATTTCACTACCTGCTACAAGTGGCGTTTTGGATGACATTACGCATAATAACCATTATTCCTGTGCATATGAGCACAGAGATCATTCTTGGAATACCAGGAACAGACAACTGAGTCAACTTTCTACCGATGTAGCAGTATTTATGACTGAAACTTCCATTTTTCAGAAGGTGGGGAAAAAAAAAAGTATCCTGGTTTGTACTCTGGAGCTAGGTCTGAAATGGCTAGCCTACAGGCATTTTGTCTCCAGCACAGCTGAAGAGTGAAGAATCTGATAACACCCTCTTGGGCCCTGGATGTGGAAACACATTCCTTCAAGTCCAAAATATCTGATGTTATCTACTTTGAAGGAAATGTATACTTAATGCTCAAATATAAGCAGGAAGATAACTCTGAAAATCAGTTTGATCAGTCTCAAAAATTGGAGGAAAGGATACAGGAACTTAATAGACTAATTTCAATGCTAAGTTTTTAGAGCTAGCTATAAGGCATCCAGGTGAATAACATCAGGACCAATATAAAAGACAATTTCACGCTGATATTGCCCTTTCACAGAACCTCATTACATTTACTGGGGAATCTGTGTAAATGGATTCAAACTGCAATGCTCCTCTTCACCCTACTGTCATCTGCTAATAAATCCAAATTCAACACACTCGCATCCTCTTACTTGCATGCCTCTTCTGATGGCAAAAAGGTCTAAACACCATTTGCCAAGCACCCAAAATAAGCCACAAACCTGTGTGTGGTGCAGGTGTCTAAAAAGAGGCTGGATTTGGCTCACAGAGTGCTTCCTTCAGCTTTCAACTTCTTCCTATGACAACACATACCCCAATCAAGCAATAATGATCTGCCAACTGGCAAAACATCTACTTCCTATAAACAGCTATAAACCTGGGGCCTGATATACTGTAGCATCCACGTAAGCAGAAACAAGCAAGGCTGAAGACTCAACTCTTCAGTAAGGACTCTCCATCAGGAAGGGAGAAGCGTGTCAAGAAAATCAGAACAAAGTTCTCACAGAGTATTATCCACAGCTAAGACTGCATTGCTTTATAACGTGTTTTAGAGTTATTTATTTCCTAAAATGTTCCTTTTATATTTGTTGAAAATATCTCCACTCACAGCAGTTGTTCCTTTGCTCTAGATCTCAGCTTCCAAAGCAGAGCCAAACATTCTGTCAGCCCTATGAACAGAATACTCTACACCTGAACCTCCGAACCAAGTTCGAATCTTCTAGTTTTTCTTGGTGGAAGATGCAAACAGTAAATCCAGCTCCTCTGAGTTCACCACCTCATCAGTCTATATAATAACATTACAGCAAGGAGTTCAGGCAGAGAAGAATGAAAAAATGCTATGGTTCATGTACAGTAATCCAGCTTAAAAAAAATCTCAGAAAATTAAGATAATAAAGTATTTAATAATTTTGAAAACACATCCTGTAAATGTAAATGTCTTCCTACATTATATAAATTAATTGGGATTTCAGAAATGAGTTTTTAATGCATCATTCAATTCTGGTGTAAGATGATTGTGAGCAAAGTCTCCCGTGCTGCTCAGAGTGTCTGTGATTTGCAACACTGCCCGGCAGCCAAGACCTCACCACTTCAAACAGAAATACACAGAAGCACCAGCAGGGGTGCTGAAGACTGAAAACCGAGACTGTTCAGATTTTGACATGAAGAAATGGAAATGAGAAAACCTATTATTTTTATAGATGGAGTTACTATTTATTTCAGAACAATATAACAACAATTATATTCAAAATAAACACTAAGCAAACTAATCACATCCAGAGGTAAGAAAAGTTTCTCCGACGTTACTTCAACTGAGCCACTCGTGAAAACTTTCTTCTGCTTAGAAAGATAACTTATTAGCAAGCTAGAATCAGTTATGGCACCTTCTGTGTCTTACCACAAAATGAAATATTTTTGTTGAGAAGAGTTGTAGAATTCCTACAGTAAGGCACTGTGAATATCCTTCCACCATTACGCCTCATACTTCTTTATTATACAAATAGAAATTCCATGAAAATATTTTTAAGAGCTATCTGCTGCAGTGATGTTATTTCCATTTGGAAGTATTTGGAAACAAAAATGACATTAAAAAAAAACAATCAGTTTTTAAAAGAATTAATGGCTGTGAAAATATCAGTGGCTAAACACTGCCAGACAGTCTGCGAGTTTATAATCAATCAGTTCAACATTTTCTACTATGTTAGTTTTTTTATGACTTAATGACTGATCTTCCTTCTCACAGAATGACTTTGAAGAAATGGCAAGTAAAATCTTTATATAAGAGCAGGTAAACAGAGTATGATTTTAGTCTCAAGGTCAGATTCCTGAAATACATGTCAAGCCATTTTTTAGAAAGCTATGCAGTATGCGCCTGAACTGAAGTGCTGTCATATTTTTTGTACTTAAGTCTTCAATCAATTATTTTCTGGTTTTGAGATATAGGTTTGGTACTAAGAATTCCATATGATGATCATGTTACTGGTGTGTAAGAGTATACCTGATGTTATGTGTTTGCTTCCACCCCCCACTCCCCATACATGCCCTGAACTAATAACTTTTTCTATTATTTCACTTATTTCCCTTTTAATCTTTTTTAGCTGTCCTGCTTGAATGCGTAAACTAAATACCACTTGCTACTGGCCAATCTAAAAAAGCATACATGTCTATCATAAAACAATGTGTGAAGCTTGAACTGGTCTTCTTAAGCTGAAACTAATAATTCCTTGATGAAGAATCAAAATCATTTTCCAAAGGTGTCTAACTTGGACAAAGGCACCCAGATGACCAGTCTACTTCCTCAGCTCAACAGCAAAGCCTCTATTTTAACAAGAAAAGCTCAAGTGCTTCCAGAAAATATGGATATTATGATGCTCTGTACCCTCTCACACACGGGAACTTTAGCTCTGCAGTCTTGTAGGAGACGTACTAGTTTGCACCTTAATCCTCTTTCAGAAGTAAATATGTACTTGCTTTGACAGAGAAATCTCAGAGACAAGAAGGCAGTACCAAGGTCCTGCATTAGGACACAAACACCTGGCTCTCCCACCTCACCTCAGTCTTTCAAGACCTTCCCATTTCAAGAGCCTTGCACAAGCTCTCATCCCACAATTCCAACTCGGTATCATAGCACAAAAATCTAACTTGAAAAGGCTGCAAAGACTTTTTCATATAAACACAGTAATGGTTACAGAAACGGGCACAGTGCCACCATCAGAAGCAATCGGTATTTTTAAGAGTGATTAAACAGGAGTGGAGAATGTAGTAGACAGAATCATGACATGAGGCCTAAAGCACAGAGTCACTGTGATTCAGCTGCCTCCAGAGGATGGATGGCGACATATACAGATTGCACTTGAACCTTAGCACATTCTTCAGTCCCGCCTACAGCACAATGTCAAGTTTAGCCTTACAGCCCCCACATAAGGCAGACAGGTCTCTCCAGAGTTTTGGAGAAGGAAGAAATAGCTAAGAGAGCTGTCAAGCCACTACTCAAGAGACAAGATGTGGGCTTCGAGCACTTCCCTATACACACACTGTGAAGAGGAACTACACTCACTTTTCTAGATAGAAGAAAATCATTTAATGAATAGACTGGACACAAGGAGGAGTTTGTCATAGGTCCTACCCAACGAAGATGGCAATGCTACGCAAGTGGTGATGGGACTGGGAAGAGAGAAAACAAGTACAGAGAACCTAACTCACGATGCAGTGACAGCATGGGGATGGTGCAGCATCTCCGAAACAGAGCAGTCTTCTCCAAGCTAAACAAAGATAGTACAGCTAACTAAGACTTCTGAAAGGCAAACCATAGTTCTGCGCTGAGGTCTGTTTTTGAAATACTCAAGTGGTCTTTCTCTTCAGAAACAATTCTATAGCTCTGGGAGGTAACATGAAAGAAGATACGAACACAGAATCTAAATCCAAGTCCAGGGCTCTCTTCTAGATAAAACATTCACACAACAAAACAGAAGGATAAGAGGTTTAAGAAATCTTAAGACACCTATACCCTTACTACAGTCTTCATTCTTCTTTTTGTGGTAGATATGGGAACTGCTCTACAAGCGTTTAGGAGACAGATAACATTTAATAATACTGTTTCTAGAAAAACAAGGACAACAATCCAGAAATCTACATGATTTAGATGGACACAAAAGTAGTTAATTAATCAGTTGAAAATTAAACCCATATGCAGAAATAACACACATCTCTGCCTCCCACACTTTTTTATTGCATTTTACTCTCATGTTTGATAGCAGTACTAACAGCCTATCCTGTCTACAGACAATGGAGAATTACACTGGCCATATTGTTTAGAGTTTGAAAGGGTCAATAATGCTCTTGAAGCACAGGTAAGCAAAGAGAGCGAGATCTCATTTCCACAAAGAAATAAAAAAAACCTGCTCACTGAAGCTGATCAGAATAATTAAATAATGAGTTAATACTGGAGCCAGAGAAGTCGTCTGATATAGACACACACACTGAAACACATGCACAGCAGTGACGGTCTGAGGTACAGATAAAGAATTCATGACTCAGAGATGACCAAAATAATGACATAAGACGGCAATATAACTGATAAAAAGATTCATACAGCAGGAAGCTGTGCTTCTAACTTCCTTTGTACAAAATGCACCTACTATCAGTCCTCGCGATCCACTAACAGGCATCCCATGAATGTTTATGCATAGGATGAAGTGCCAGAGAATCGAAGCCTCATGCTACAGAAAATACTGTAGTTACCTTAAATAATTTGCATTCCAGCTTACTTTCTGTAGAAACACAGTTATTACCTGAATTCCAGATTCTCTACTTCAGGAAGGTCTCTAAATCTCGTTTCTTCCACTTGCAGCTCATTAATGGCACCTAGGAGTTTCTGTTGATCTACAGGATTTGTAATACCTATCTAAATTCAAAAAGTAATTTCAAATACATGATTTAGTTTTAAAATGTATTAAACATAAAACAGTTCAGTACTGATCATTTTATGAGTTTATAACTATTAAGAGTCAAAAGAAGTTACTTTTAAGTAATCAACTATGTTTGTTATTTCCAAAGGAAATTAAAATTAAAAGAAAAAACAATACAATAATAGAAAATAAGGCAAGAACCAAGTAGGAGCCAAACTGATCTTGCACAGGATACTCAGAAATCTGGGTATTAAAAAACATTAGCAGCATTTTAATAAGTACCCCCATGTTAGGATCTTATGCTTTGTTATTTCAGAATCATCTTAGCCATCTTACAGTGAGAAACAACCAATCATCACGACATTGATAAAGTGTTAATAGTTCACATTATTTTTTTTTCTGAGCTAAGTCTGCATCAAACTGTGAAACAGACAGAAAGAGACGAGATCACAAGAAAGGCTTTTGTGTGCTTTTGGACATGTATTTTATTTTTCCCTGTTTAGGGAAACCTGTCTTGCAAGGAATCACATCTCCTTCAAAAACCTTATTTTTTCAAGAGTTTTGTGGTACACTATCTAGTGTGCACTAATGTTTTCTTCATGTTTACAAAACAAGTCTACCAGCAGTCATCTCATGACGCAGTAGTAAGCTGATTATGAGCATCAAATTTAACTACAATTAGAAAAAAATCAAATGAACTGCTCCGAGGACAGAGCGGCAGTTACTCCTGAATATTAAAACTATTTGGCCTGAAGTAGGAAGTATATGATTGGAACTTATTTTGATTCATCTTCTCGTTCCTCGAACAAGAAAATCAGGATACAGCTTTCTGATCAGTGTATCAGACACATGTTCTAATTTGGGTTCCTGTAAATAAAAGATAACTACATCATTGTGTGAACAGATCAGTTGACTGAGCACTCACACAACACCTTGAAGATATGCCGTATGAAGAAAGAACTGTCAAAGAAATTGTCACAAAGTCTACCATCAGCACAGTACTTTTTGAATTGAGAAATATTAGGTGCAGAACTAGAGAAGGACCAGTCCAAACTCCTTTCCAAAGCAGACAATTTTCTTTTCCAGACCACTTATGCTGAACAGGAAAATTTACCCATAATCTGAACATTCATGCAGTGATGAAATGGAACAGGATGTATGTATTAATGGAACAAGAACAGTCTATGAAGCCCTTCTTCTTCCTTATGGAAGAGGAAACTTATAAGCTGGTGACAGTTCAGTTACACTCTGCAGTCTATATAGTGCAACTACTATTTTTAAGTGGCCACATGTCTAAGAACAAAGAAGCACTGCATATGGATTTACTTGTATCTGTAGAACAGACTACACATAGTCCAGATTTTTATTTTAGGTACGTAAACTTTGTTTTTACTTAAGAGAAGAATAAAATGAAAAAAATCCTTGAAAACTCATTTGCCAGCATTAACATGATTGCTCTGTCGTCCTTTAGACAGAAATAATAGAAGAAGGTGAGTAACAGATTGCTTCAAGTGAAAGATGGCATGCTTCTCAGATAACATACCAGTGAGGTTATACATGAACTCTTACATCTTTGTCATGTTGCCCAAATGGTCACTATTTTTTATTCACTTCATTTTCTGCCAAATATAAAATGTTTTTTTTATGTGTGGGAAGGTGGTCGGAGGAAGGAGAGTCTTGGCACTGTGATTCAGAAGTATGCAGATCAGATAACTCTCTAACGATGAAGTTAAACTTTTGGCTTATATTTTGATGTGTCAAATTTTTATTAGACATTCTCAAATCCAGAAGAAGATGCCAACTTCTCTTCTAATAAGCTAACGGCCACGTGAGATAGGAATTTTCTCAGTTCCAAATGCATCAAGTATTCATGCCACTGCCTCATGAGACAAATAGTAAAAAAAAACATGCCTCTCCTCCAGTAAAAAAAAAGTCCAAGTGTCACAAGAAGAACAAGCAGGCAAAAGCTTCCAAATGTTGTATAGACTTGTCCCAGTATACTGAACAGACATGTCTCAGTATGGAACAGTTTATAACTTGAAGGAATGCAAAGATTTCAGCTTGAAAGAGTCATTGTTTAGGCTCTGTTGTAGAATACAGATAAAGGTATTTACAGAGAAAATATCTTCCTGATATAGTTTGATGGAGGAAAGTGTCTCATGTTAGTGACAGGATTTTTTCTCCAGTTCCTTGGATAAAAAGCAGCATGGTTCAGAGGCATCCATCAGAAGTCATCATTAATCTCTGCAGTAATAAGATCCAGGCTATTTAAAAGAGCTGGCTGTTAGTGGAAGATCTGCCATCACACCAAAAACTTTCAACTCTGTTATGAGGAAACAGATTAGATTTGTAGATTTGTGCAGCAAGGGGAGAAACTGTTAGCAGAGCTCTAAGACTATAATCAAGAATTGATGATAACTTGTGAAATGGTAATAAGCCAGGTGTGCGATGTTATTTTTTAAATTCTGAGTTGAAGACTAATTAATTTACGTCCATGCACAAAATATGACTTATTTTCCAGGTACTGTTTTCTGCTGTTGCCAAGAGAAGACAAAAAAAAAAAAAGAATCCTGCTCCTAGAGAAGTTGTCTTCCTGTGCAAGAACAGCCAGTCCAAGCATCATTCCAGATTGTCCCTTGTATTAGGGAGTTCCAAACACATCTGAACACTGAAAGAGAAGTTATCAGTTTGTGTGCAAAATATTTCGTCTCATCAGTGAAGCTGAAGTATTTTAAGTAAGGCTCAGCTATTAATTTAAGTTCATAATCCTCTCCCCTCCTCCAATGCACCCTGGACAAAACCAAATAAATATGATTACAACATCAAAACAGGTGATGAATTTGAATATATACTCCATCAGATTGCAGTTCAGTGCAGACACGAGAGAGAGCAGTTCACAATCATGAAGAGAAAACCACAAAAATCTCTTAAGAAGGGGGGCTTTATGGAATCAAATAAAGCCCACACTGTGATGCTACAATCCACACAGATGCTGATAGGCCTTGTAATATTTATGTCTAAATCTACGCTTACCAAAAAATCTTGATTGACAAAACTCCCTATACACGTACCCTCTGAGAATACAGGTATTTCTGAGCTCTGTCAAAACACTGAAAACGCTTGCTCAGTTACAAGACAGATCTCCATGCAGGACAGCCTTGTAACACCAGCTCTGAAGGAACACTAACATCTGTAGTTACATTTTGATTGCTGCTGCTAAAATACATGCCTCCTTGGTACCACGAATATTTTGGCACTGTTCCAGGGTAAAAGAACTGGTTATCCAAACCAGAATAGAGAGGGAAAAAAAGCTGACACTTAGGATGTACATGGATAGCATGAGTAGCAGAGAGCAGGCCTGAAGCATCTAACCGAACAAGGCCTCTCTGGTAACCTGGACCAGGTACAGACTGCTCAGAAAAATCCTGCAGCCTGAAGTACTTAAACTGTTCCAAGGAGCTTGCTATGGTATAATTTCATTATGGCATCCTCCTTCAAGTAGACAAAATCTTTCATTTCCCAGAGCAGTAATTTCAGTGAGTAATCTAAGGAAAAAGCAACCACCCCACTCTACTACAAACTGAAACCTTATAAAAACATATCCATTGCTCCTGGACAACAGCGAAATACTGAGCTTCCCAAATGCAGCAAGTTGCAAGGAAGATTTTTTTTTCCCTTAAAAAAAAAATAAAATAAAAGACCAGACTGAAAGTGGATATATAGGATTATCTGCTGCTAATCCTAGCACTGATCTACATTCAGGGAAAACACATCATAACAATGGTAACAACTATAATTCAAAAATGAACTATTTCCTGCTCACCCCAACTCCCACTTCATTACAGCAAAGAAATAGAGTGAAGCTCCACTTCACAGTCAGACCTAGGCAAAGAAGAGCCAAAAATTCACCTCACAGACACTAAGGCTGGTCCGTCAGATTACACAAAAAAGTCTTTCTACTTTTATGCGAAAATTCAAGAATTTGTCAAAGATTTTGAAAGCAGCTCTTCAAAGATGAATTTTTATAAAGGTTAGATATTACTAAAGAGAAGAGATTAAGACTATTTACAAAAAAGAAGAAAACGATTTTTGAAGTCATAAACTAACCTGGATCATCTCTTCTTTTTTCATGGTCAGGAGCTGCCATAAATATACATCTTTGTCCTACATAAATCAAAGGGTTTTCTGTCATCAAAAATAGTTTCAAAAGAAAACAGTGTTTTCACTTATTTTTTTTCCACTTCAATTTTCACAAACAGAAACAACGACACCATACATTCATCCAAGAAAAACAGTTGTCCTCCAGTTCAGAAATACCACACTGTGACCAATGCATAAAATCAAAATTAAGCAATCCAGTGCACTGCAGTGGACCTTTATGCTTCAAAGGAGAAATTCCACTTCACACGTTTCCTTAAATTAATATAGAATTTATTCTGATGCCATTCTGATCGTATCTTACCTTCAATAATCCTATTATGTGCTCTAGACCAATACCATGTAAAAACACTTCCATGGCATCCAAAGTTGAACAGGAACTGTAAATACATTCAATAAGAGTTCACCATGAAAACAGTAAAAATTAAAAACAAAACAAAAATACATCCCAAACAAAATGCTACAGAAGAAATCCCAGGCTGACACTGACAGATCTAAACCTCTTCATATTTACTGATAGTCTCTCGTAAGCATCGTGGAGTACAGTGTAACCTATAAACATTTTTTAATATCATTTTTGGGCTATTGAGCAGAACTGACCACAAAGAGAACTACTATTATAAATGGAAACCACTAAGTAGAAAAATATTTCAACATCTGAGCAACATGAGGACCTTAAAGTTGCTCACAAAAGCCTGAAAAATCTGGAAGTGGTGTTAAAGAAGATAAACTGTGCATTCTTATCAGCTGATGATCATATAAACTGGATTCAGCCCAAAGCTGTTACTCTACCAGTTCCATTTAAATCAAAAACAGTTATCAAGAAAACAGGAATGCCTATTTTGAATACAGCAGAAATAAGTCTGATAAGAAATTCACTGTCAGAAGACTACTGTTCAGAAAGTAGACCAAAGAAACAGTAAAACTCATTTTAAGTTCGGAGCTTAACATCAGGTAAAACATCAGGTAAAACATCAGTCTCTATTGTTCAGCCTACTAAAAGATAAAAATATAAGGACAAAAAGTCCAAACAATCAGATGAACAACTGTAATGAACAGAAGAAAAAAGCAGATCATATGAAATACAAAAAGAACTACTGCAATTGCTATAACAAACCTCTGCTAAAAGCAAATTAAGAAATAGTTTGCTCTTTTGTTGTAGGCCCCAAAAATCCAGGTTTGCCTTCTTACCCTATCAAAGACTAAATTAAGTTTCTACTCTCAAATTGGCAGAAAACAAAACAAACAATATATAAAAAAAAATCTCTGAAAACAGTTCTGAATGCAATAGAAAACATTTCAGGTTTGCACACTAAGAATCTTGAAAATTCCAAGGATTTCTGCTATTTCAGTACATTTAACCCTTCACAATGTATAGGCATTCTAAATCACCTAAGGAGGAGTTTATGCAGCTTCCACCTCATAGCAAGTCAATAAATCTTTGAGCATAAGGTATGCTTCAGCAGGCAAATATAAGAGTTTAAAACTACTGTCTCTACCATGAAGTTGTGCAGAATCGTGTTATCCTCTTCCCTTCAACACATAAACATCATCAGCCAGCCTCTGAAGTAAGCAATTCATAGACACATTCACACAGTGAACAACTGATGCCCTCAAACTGGGGAGAGGGACAGTATGAAATGTATGAACATAGAAGACCTACAGCGATCAAATCTTTTTATTTAAGCATTCAAAGCATATAGTTTACAAAGCTTTTGGGAGTCCTTTGGTAACACAAGATCCCTGGTGCAAGGAAAGAACATTTTTGTAGGTTTTTTTTTCAAGAATCAAAGAGAGAGCTATTCAGCATCTACATGCTTACTTGAAAGCCTCTGAACAAGAGGACTAGTCTAGAAGTTGAAGAAAGCAAATTCCTGACAGATATGTTTTCCTCCTTTTGCAGTCCAGGCATCTGGAGCCAGGACAGTTGTTTCACCACCATAGCAGAAGTCAGTGACTGAAGCCACCCTCACTACCTAATGTCTACAGAAGGCTGACACAAACATCTACGACAGTTTAAACTCATTTATTGTTCATGGTGGGGCACCTCGCTGACACCCAGTACTAGATGATGCACTAGGAAGGAGCAGATGAGAGAGGAAATGGAAGCTGAGAAGACAACCGGCAATGCTTGTGATGAAAACTACAAGGGCCAATGGCAGGAAGGAGGTATCCAACTCAAGGAGCAATGCTGAGGGAAGATTTCATCACAGCCTACAGCTCACTCACAAGGGGGGAGTGGAGGGGCAGGCGCTGATCTCTTTCTGGTGAGGGTGACAGGGCCCGAGGGAACAGCATGAAGGTGTGACAGAAGAGGTTCAGGTTGGATACCAGGAAAAGGTTCTTCAACAAGGTGGCCAGGCACTGTAACAGGGTCCCCAGGGAAGTGGTCATGGCACAGAGCTGCCACAGTTTAAGAAGCATCTGCACAATACTCTCAGAGATCTGATCTGATTTCTGTGTGGTCCTATGTGGAGCCTGGAGTTGGACCCAATGATCCTTACGGGTCCCTTCCAACTTGAGGATATTGTACATCTTGACTACCAGTAAACAAAAAGAGCAAACACGTGCATGTGTGTATGTTTCCAAAGCTCACCAAGATGACTAAGACTCTCCTAGAACACCCTCTAGCCAGCATCAGGTTTCAACAGGACAAAATTCATTTGAATAACTGCTATGTAGGGTTATTTCCTTATTTCACTAGTAATACAAAAGAACAGAGAACAACACATAACTGACTCTACAATGCAAAGTTTTCAACTCTCAATTTTAAGAAGTTCCTCTAAGATGATTGTGGTTGAAGCCCCAGAGGATAAAAATCTAACTGACATAAACATTCTTCTAACAACAGAACCTGATGAGGCTCTGTCTGAAACAAGATAACTCTGTCTGAGACCACCTGAAGTCTGAAGTGCTAATTAATGAACTACCATCAGCTTAATGATACATAATTGTGGTATTTCAAATTCTTCACGACCTGGCTGAGCAGGGACACAATATTAATCTAACCAACCAGAACACACTGCACAGAGACTGTGGGCATTGGAGATTGTCTTCTCAAGGCTATGCAGCTCAAAGAAGAAAATGGATTGTGTGCTGAGGACTTCTTAGCTGTACGTTCCAGGACAAAACAGTACCGGACATCTTCAAAGCAGGTACTGAATTCAGCCAAAGGGCATCTGCATGCTTCATAGAGGGATGCTTATAAAAGAAGTTCTGGAGCTTAAATGCTGTTCATACTTTACTTGGGGTTTCTCAGATGTATGGCTAATTGCTAAAGGCAATGCAATTATCTGAACGGACATGGAAAAATGGGGCATAGCTCTTCTTGGTGGCATGAAGATGAGAACAGGCCTTCAGTAAAAGTATCTGGAATTTAATATCAAATGAAGATAGCAACACAACAAGGAGCATCCAACAGAGGAGCACACAAATTTAACAGCACTGAAATGCATGTAAGTGCCATTGGACCTTGCCTCTACTATACTTTATGCCAAGTGAGAGGAAAGGTAGACCTAGAGCACGCTCATAGTTTACAATGCAAAGGAACTATGCAGCAGTCTTGAAAAATGAATATTAATATACTGTGGGCTCTTGGTAGTGCTTCAAATGATACTCAAATGAGTAAAACTTATTATGAACAAATACAATCTCTCATGCATGTTTATAAACTAAAATTACACTATGAATTTATTTACCTAACATTGTGGTCCGAGGCAGCTGTCAGAAATTTGTACATAGTCTCTTGCTTCGTTGTCCCACAGCATTTCCCTTGCAAGTGATTTACAGCCAAAGAGAGTAAACTATAAATCTGGAAGAGCCAAAATGAGTTAGTTAACATGCACAAAGAAAT
Source organism: Bambusicola thoracicus (assembly GCA_002909625.1). Taxonomy (NCBI): domain Eukaryota; kingdom Metazoa; phylum Chordata; class Aves; order Galliformes; family Phasianidae; genus Bambusicola; species Bambusicola thoracicus. Next base: position 3,825 of record PPHD01008199.1, on the reverse strand, counting down.
ACACAGAAGTTAGACTACAAAGAGTTCTATTGTAAATTACTACATCGTGGGAACATGAAACATCTGCCACTTCTTTTCTAATCCACTATAGTAAGGAGTTAAGACTAAGCTCTGAGAGCTTATCATCAGGAACATCTGAATTAAATGAATTCAGCACAGTGATGAACCGATGCAAAGCAAGTTTATATGCAACGTGGTCATAAAGAAGTTAATAACTATTATTTCAGAAGCAGCAATACACCAACAACTAATTTTTCTTGCTTGTAGACAAGAGTAGCACATACTCAATGGAGTAAGTTTCCTATAAAGCTTAACGTATAAAACTATTTTTAACACCTCAATTTCCAATGTATACATGGACCCAACGTTTGGCAGTTTACATCTGACAATTTAAGTTGACTATATCTGACAGACAAGGATTCTTTCAACTGACTAAACAAGGAAGTCTTCTGCCAGATATCACTACACATCAGTGATGGATTCCAGAAACTGAGCTGCCCTTGCTAGTTACTAGAAAATCTAGCAAAGCAAGTAGAATCCCAATAAAAGGGAATGGTGAGATCACTTTTCTGAAATTCAGGTGACTAGCCAGCTTTTTGTCTATACACACAGTGTGGATTGACACTGGATAGCACGTAAGTCCCCACTTAGTTGCTTGTCCATTCATTAAAATGGGATAGGGGAGAACTGGAAGAATAAATGTAAGAAAAAAATTGTTGGTCAAGATAACACTACTTTAATTAGAGGCATATATACATACATACACGCACACACACCACTAACAAAAAAGCAGGGCAAAGGCAAACACACCATCTCTCAGTTGTAAACTGATGCCCAGCCAGTCTCTAAGAAAAAGCTACTTAACAAAAATCCCTCTACTCCTCCCGTGTTTCTACTGCTGAGTACGCTGTTACATAACAACATGGAATAACCCTTTGGTCACTTCAGTTCAGCTGTCTCAGCTATGTCCCTTCTCAGACCCTCACGCACCCTAGCCTGCTTGCTAGCAAGGGAAGAATGACAAACACAGCAAAGGCCTTAATGCTACATAAACACTCAGCAATAGCTAAAACACTATTGCGTTATCAACACTGGTTTGGTTACAAATCCAAACCAGCACCATGAGCTCCTAGGAAGAAAACTTCCACCCAAGCCAAACCGAGTACAAGCTACAAGGAAATAAATGTTCCCCTCATACAGTTTCTGTTGCTAGAGCCTATGACAACCCAGAGGGGCTGTCAACAGGCTGAAGAGCAGACTTCCAAGCTGGAAGAAGCTCACAACCATTAAATATCACAGTAACTGTGTGAAAGCTAACACTTCACAGGTCAAGAAGCAAGACCCACCTCTCAAGGGAGAGAAGCCTGTATTCCCTCTATGTTAGACAGTCATGTTGTAAGACTATGTGACCACAGCCTGCTGAACAAGTCATTTATCATGGGCAGAAAGCATTTGTAGCCCCTTTCAATAAGCTGAGTTGACAGACTGCTGAGCCTCAGACACTGGTCTTGCTAGCCTACACTGACATCTCAGTGCATAGTTACCATTTTTGCTCCTGCCTAGCCCTGCAGTATGACAGGAGGAAAAAGAAGAGGAAAGAAAGAAGAAAAATCACTAAAGTGAATTACATATTTTTAAAGGGACACTGGAAAAAACACTACTAAGTTATTGGTAAGAGCAACTCAAAGCCAAACACGCAAATCTGATTTGATTGATCCACCATGCACCATCTAGTAAGAGCAATTAAAAGATTTATTTTAGGACTGTATGTAGTGTCTTCAGCAGCTTTCTTCATACTGGTAATTAGTGACTGCTTTTCCAATGATCTGATGACCAATTCACATTGTTTTAGACTGTCTTCTGTCCAAAGAATCTGCAAAGGGATTTGGAAGTTGGCCAGCGCATACCACTGAATCCCTCTCCCAACTTCAGCTTTGGTCTTTTCACTTTCAGCTTCAATCAGAAACTATACACTGCCAATTAGTTTGATATCTGCCTTTTCTCACACAGTTGGGCAGCCAGAAAGAAAACCGAACGCATGACTTTACTACTTCTCATGTCACCATTACTGACATCACTCATCCCTTGCTCTCTATTTCAAATCTGCAGTCAAAGATGCTAAAAAGAAGTAAGCCAAAGAAGTGACAACAAAGTGCAAAAAAATGTACAACATTTAAAAGCACTTAAAACTGTGAAAAGTTGGCAAGTGTTCAACTTGCTCCTGTATTGTAGTTATTAAAGTAAACCTTCTGCAGAAAAGAACACAATTAATAGAACAGATTCTCAAGGCAAACTCAAGAAACAAACCGAACATCCCAAACCAAACACAAAAAGAAACACAGAATTCATATTTCAAAGAGAAATGAAATTAAGTACCTCTAAATGTTCGTTAATTTTTGATATCTCTGCTGCTGTTTTCTTATCCTTAGTCTGTAGATTTTTGTCAGCCCCAAGCTCAAGCAATATTAAAACTACATTTTTATGTCCATGGTGTGCTGCCCATGTTAATGCCTGCATGAAAAGCAACTTTGTTTTATCAAGTTTGAGTACAGAGAAAAAAGAAAAAGAAAAAAATACAGGTTCAATCAATAACACAACATTTTAACTTCTTACATGGCAGAATCTGAAGACAAAAGACATGCAGTGCAATACAACCTCACAGCAGAGGTACAGCAAATAAGCTTGAGTATTTGTTTAAGGAAGATATATTCAGAAAATAAGCTTATGGGCTCCTCGTTTTTTTTTTCTTATTTTTAAATAATTAGATGAAGCATACAGAAGTAGATCACTTACTGAATATCCATTTTCATCTTGAGCATCTACGTGTGATCCATGAGCAACAAGAAGACTAACAACATGAGAATAGCCTTTTCTAGCTGCATACATCAGCGGTGTCATTTGCTTCCTGGAAGGAACAGTGACAAGCATGTCAAGATGTTAAAATCCAGCTGTACGATCAGATAGGGTACCTCAATTCTGCAAATACTCTCTTTCTGTAGAGCAATTCAACAGAGAATGGAAGCCCATAGCATAGTGTTTATGCTTTACCACAAGGTTCAATTTATCAGAATACAAGATTAATAACTCATTTATGTCGGTCAGCATTTTTTATGCATTTTAAGAATTGCTATTTATTTTCTAACTGAAAAGAAATCAGAGTCAACCACTGTCCTCTGCAAGGAAACTTAGAGGAAACATTCCAAGAGATCAGAATATAAATTTATAGTTCGTACTTCTAGAAAAAAACAGTTAAAAACTATTTTATCACTTTCCAATTGAAATACTGCATTAAAACAAATATTCTTAGCATTTCCCAGCTATGAAAAGCTTTCAGGTTTAGAAATACATGAAATCTGTTTCTCAAGGCCATCTCTCTTGTTGCTACCACAGACCCAACGGCAGGCTCTCAATGAGAGCACATGGAGCAGCTTCGTAAGGGAACAAAGATAGTCACAAATCACAGTCTCCAACGGAGAGAATATCAGCAAATCACCCATTTTTAAATTCAATTCAGAGGAAAAAAGTGGCAGAGCACTGCTTTTCACATAAAACATTCTAAAGAACACCGCTTAAGCGACAAATTCTTCACACAGTTTAACTGAAAGTTCTGAAAAGAAAAAACGTAGTTTTGTGGAGGACAAGTCATAAATCATAATATTTCTCCTGTTAAATGTTCAGATGAACAACTATATACATGCTTGCAAAACTCTGATAAAAACATTACTAGCAAAAGAATCACAGATCACAACTACTGTTAGTGTGCAGAGCTACACTGCAAAACCACAGTGTGCACAAGAACAACCAACATTCAGAGCCCTCCTGAGC
>PPHD01008197.1:0-22050 GCA_002909625.1 Bambusicola thoracicus | reverse complement strand
GGCAACACAATCTTGTCTCTATTTCTGTCTGTCTAATCTCTAGAAAAGCCTTAAGAATCATCTGAGCTATGAAAAGTTTCTTGTAATAGCAGCTCACATAAGGTATGTTTAGATATATTATTAATGGAATTAGCTGAGATACTGTGAGAATCTATTACCATTAATTAATTGTCTTGAAGTGTGGGATTAGGAAAATAAGAAGCTCTGAAAACTGGTCAAAACTTCTACCCTTTTGCCAGCACTTTATTGGTCTGCCAAAGTAGCCTTTTAAAAACTAACATATTATTTGAATGAAATTCATCTGTATTTTTTTTTCCCGCACATCTCTGTTAAAGTCATCTGGCATTAATATAAGGCCTTCCACCGTGTTTATTTTGCTTCAGTTTTTAAAGGTAGTAATAGTTAATGGATTAGTTGAAAAAAAAAAAAATTGCTAACAACTCTTCCAGTTTTGGCTTCTGTTTCATTTGTAAATTAGTTTCATGTATATTTGACATTCAGCATAGGCTCTTGTGACTAACCTTTGCATTAACTGACTGGAAAATAAAGCTTTTTAAAACTTTCATTATATTGTTAAGTCACAGAAGTATTAAATACACAATATCACCAATGGTTCATGTTTCAATTTGAGTTTGAGCAACGAGATCTATTTGAAAATGTCAGATATTTTACAAAGTATTTTAGAATGCTTTTGGTCCTTTAGGTACATTATGGATTTTTAAGCAATATCTTTCATATCTTAGTTATACGTGATGTGCAGACATAACAGAACATTGCTGTTTAATATTTGAAATACTGTATGATTTAAAGTATATCTTGCATCCTACTTATGAACTATCAGATGAAAAGGTGCTATAAAAAGTGCGGTAAGCTTTTTCTGTTACGTATTAGGCCCAAATAGTAACCTTTTCTGGTAAGCAGTGCCACTATTTAACCTAAAAGCTCCTTCCTGTGTAGAAGAGCGTACAGTGTCAGTTGGTTCATCAGGAATTCAACATTTCCACAGGAATGAACACAAATGCAAGCTGTAGTAGGACAGTATTTAAATTTTGTGCTATTTTTGCTAGGTACTTTCTGAGGTGAGAGCACATGTTCATTGTTGGTTCTAAACAGCAGTAGCAAAGTTCTCCACTATGCATAAAAGATCCATTACTTTAATTACTATCATCTGTACTAGCATAACTCACACAGTCTTCTTCAAATCTTATAAATAATAGTTTTCCTGTTGAAATACTGAGACTCCAAAAGTTAAGAAACTAAAACTTTTCCATATTAGAGCTTTGACCCATCTTCTTTTCTTTGCTTTTGTCTGAGCTCAGTAAGTCTATTTCTACCTAGGATGCAAAGTACAGATTGTGTTAGTAGGTATCTGAAGATGTATTGATCAAATGAAGACAACATCTTTTGCTATCTGCAACTGGCAAACAAAAAGAAAAACACGCATTGTTATTTTCACACTAGTCTGATACTATTTTTGAAACACCAAATACCTGGTCTCTAGTGTGTTTTTGTTTCAGTCATCTAGATTTGATAAGAAAAGGTCAAGCATGTGGAGGAAAAGATGCCTTCTCAAAGTCAGACTAAGTTCCTAAGGTTTGACAGCCTTAAATTCATATGCAAGGAGGTTTATGTTACTTTTTCTTCTGCAGTTGTCCTTGGCTTTGTGCAGCACTATTATGCAGCAACTTAAATATTGGTGTGCTATCACCTCTCTTTTCATAAAAAATCCTACACACTTATATCAGTCTCTAAAAAGAAAATTAACTCTATCCCTGCCAAAACCATAACATTTTTCTACCTCACTGTATATTAAATGCAGAGCTGAATATTTCCACTACTTTCAGATGAAAATTAGGAAAAATGATATTTTGGGTCTGTTTTTAAATATCTAAATTCTCAGTTTTTAAAAAAAGAAAACATTTTTCTGAATAGTGGACAGGCAATTCTGAGCAGTGGTTGGGTTGATTGTAGAAGAAACGTTTTGAGTGGAAAGAGGTCATTAATGGTTTGCATGATGGTGCAGAAGTGTTAGTGTTTAAATATTAATTCATTGCCATCTGTCATGCTGTTTTTACCCATGCACTGTTGGCCAATACAGAAAGCATAACTACTACCCAAATGTTCAGAACAGGAAAAAGTAATTTCCTTTTGTGAGAGAAAAATTCCAAAGAAAAAAATAATAGGTATTATTTGTAGGTATCTAGGTTTTGAGGGATACAGCATGTATCTTCAAAAGATGGTACTAATTCTTTGTCCTTATCTGTATTAACTGCTAATATATAACTGCAAAAACATGTGGTGTACATTTGTCTTGACATTCACAAGACTGCTGCTGTGTGCTAAGCGTTATTAAATTACCTACAGCATCTGGCCCTTTAACAAGTCCCTGACAGGACATTAAGATTTTATTTTAACTTTTTTTTTTTTTTTTAACTTCCCCTGATGTTCAGACATCTCATTAATATTAGTAAGAATATATTACTCTAACTAGAAATGACTTAGGTGAAGAACAGTAAAAGGACAAATAAATGTGAAGTCATTTTTAACTTAATTGGAAAAACAAAAAATAAATGAATGGAGAGAAATGTGAGATCTTTCTGATGTTCCTCTTTACTTTAGTGCTACAGAGAATATTTCAAAGAAGAAAGACATTAGCATGCTACTGTTGTTAAAGATGTTGAGTTGGCAGCAGAAAGAGTTATCAAAAATATGGGTGAGGAGTAATTTCATTCAAGACTTGGAGTCATTGTTCAGCTTAGATGTTTAGCAGGTGTCTTACTGAGTCATCTACAGTAAATTAGCCTCAATTTCTGTCTTCAAAAGAGATTTATATAAGTAGATAGTGAAGTTTGGAAATGTTTGTCTGTCCACAGAAAGTCACAAACCCCAGAGATATAAAGTCCTAGTTTATACCTATTAGAAGACTATGGAATTTCCAATTCTATATTATGCCAATAATAGATTTTTTAATTGTACCATCTCTAGATGTACAGGGTGTCTTGATAAAATTTATCTCAGGCACAAAAAGGACTTCTAAGTGCATATGTAGTATAGACTTTTAAGATTTCTATAACAAATGAATATATCTCTGAAAAGATTATTATTTTCCTTGGGTTATTTGTAGGGAGATAAATATTGCAGTTGCAGCTGAATGATGAAAAGATTGCATTGTATGATTAGCTGAATATTCAAAAATTTCTCATAGATTTCTTTCTGTAAAGAAAAACTTTCAATAGATCTGATGTTTATTAGTCACCTGGAATGTCATCCCTTCTTGAATCGCTAACAACAGTTGCAGATCAAAATAACACGGTGAGCATGTTTTATAAATCAAAACTAAGGACTGTATTTACCTTAGAAGAAGTTATTTCAACTTTACAGTTTTAAAACTTCATGAGTTTCCATTTGTGAATATTAGGACATGATTTCTTTGGAGAAGCTGTTTTGTTGCTCTTATCTCCCATCAGTTCTCAAGGCAACTGGGATCTTAAAATTGTTAGACACTGAAAGCTTCCTGCCTATTTTGCTTCTGGAAAGGAGAAAGCAGTTTTCTGTTCTGGAAGAAAACTGTTGTGATAGCTCTGACATCCACCTGTCTTTTAAGAAGGAAACAGAAATCTGCTAATCATCTTCTTCTAATTTGATCTTTTCTGGGTTGGGTTTGGGGTTTTTTTGGTGCTTTTTTTTTTTTTTTTTTTTTACATCACGTGAGCTTCCGTTTATACTACTTGTTAATTTAAGTACACTAATGTGTCTGTAGATCATGAGGAGGGGAGAACCAACATCTGCCTTTGATGCTGTGGGCCAATATAATAAAATTAGAGGCATTACTTCTGGTGCAGATCTCATATCCTGGAAGTGTCATTAGTTTTCTTTTGTCATTTTATGGAAAACTGGAAAGGAGATAAACACTGTGGGAACTGCCCAGGAAAAAAGAAAAAAGAAAGAAAAAAAAAGAAAAAAAGAACCCCAAGCCACTTTATATTTTTGTCCACAGCAGAAAGCATGATACAGGGCATTACCAAGCAAAATATGCGTAACTACAAAATTTATGGAGAAGAGATTCAGCTCTGCTGGTAGGGGAAATCTGAACACGGTAGCAAGCTATGATGACTGTACGTGCTCTCCATACAGTGAAAGAAACCATTATCTGCTACCCAGGATTTCTTCTTCCATCTTCAAAGTTATATTTTAATCGTAATACTGACTTTGAAAAGCAAAACTTTAAAAACATGAATTTCAGTTCAGTTCACACAGTTTCTGCTTAAAATTTTATCTGCATTTGTTTTAATCCTGGTTGCAGTATTATAACTCTGTATCCACTTATATGTAACACTCAATGTTTTTTACTTGTTACCATTTTTAATGCATCTGGCTTAATAATAGTTTCAATTACGTGGCTACTGCACAGCAAGCCTATGTTTATAACACTATATGTGATATATGGATGAGTATAAAATATACATCATCTATATACTTTAAATGAATTAAATTTTGCAGAATTGTAATTATTTAATTATTTAATTAAACTTTGTAGAACTGAAACAGCAAGTAAATAATTCTTGCCACAAAACAACAAGAGAACTTGGTGTAGTTTTGCCTTAATCCAGGTTAAATATATAGAGAAGTAGGCTGTATATTCAGTATGAAGTCCATTTATCTTCAGTGCAGCTAGAAAGTTTTTTGTGTGGTCAAATGTTTGATAGAAATTACATTTCCATAAAGAATCTGGAACTTAGATTTTCTTCCAAGATTCTGTGAACTGATATATTTATTATTAAAGGACATACAGTCATTTGGATAATCTGAAAATAAGCAGTGAATAGTGTGGTTGCTCTACAAGTTGGAGCTGTAAAATTTCAGGTTTGCTTTCTTCATACACAGAGAGATGATTCTCTCTTTGTTGGTGCTACTATTAGAAATTCAGAAAATTATTAAATATGTAGATTTGTAGTTTTTTTGGAACACAGCAAAGTACATTACAGCTGAGAAGATAACACAATAATACACTGCACGTGCAACTGATTACTCTTATTTCAACTGGGAAATGAAAATGTAATGAAACAGAATTTCATTTTGATAACGTTGATTACTCTGTAGGCAGTTTAACTTTTCCAAACCATTTCAGAACAGTCACATCTGGTTCCACATCAAAGAGATTAACTTAACATGTATTAATTTTTTTAGTAATCTCTCAAGTGGCTTGAATACACTAACCACTCTGTCAGCAGTAAGTAATACTAAGCAATGCACTGTTAGTACCTCATTGCAACGCAAAATAAAAGCATAAAAAACTGGAATTAATCTTGTAGTGGTAGTTTGGAAAACCTGCATTTCTTAATAGAAAGATAATTTTTTAAATAGCTGATTCTGCAAGTTAAGGGCTGCTATTGCAGTTCTTCACCTCAAATTATGTATCACATTTTTTGTATTTCTTCTTATATGTACTTGTGATATGATAATGTACTTGTATACATTAAACTGAAAAATTCCACAAAATGAAAGTAAACCAATGATCCAGATTAATAAAACTGAAATAATAAATGTGGATTTCTTTGTCACTGATGCCTTTTGCAAAATTTTTACACGTTTGTACTGATAAGTTTTTCCAGGTGTACATTTTAAATTTAATTAGGAATTAATGAGAATTTTTTAGATAATTATTTCCTGAAATCTTGAAATTTTCGTATGCTGGTTATTCTTTATTCTGTTCATCACTTTTAAACACTACTTTCAGAACAAAGGTTTTGCTTTCACTGATTAATAAAATAAAGTAATTTTAAAAAGCAGTTTAGAAGACAAAACATGAAGAATAAAGATAATGCTTATAAATTACAAAGCACTTGAGATTTGGTACCTGCAGTTTTCTACGCTGTCATCCCATAGATCTATTTGATTTCATAATTATTTTAGATCTTTTGAGCTTTGAGACATTTGGCACTTATGTTTCATAAAATCTGAAATAAATTGCGATGTCTCTCTTTTTTGTTGTCATTCATTTTCGTTATTCTGCTGTTCAAATTTGCAATGGAGCTGAATGAGGAATGTCATTATTCTCTGCATTGAGTATCTGATTTTCATGATGTAGTCTCCTCTTTTATTTTATTTATTTATTTATTTATTTTCACATTGGCAAGAAACTGCACTTCTGGCTGAGCTAACCCCTGAAAGCACGTCTGTACTGACATTTCATCAAGTTCACAGAGTTTTAGTACATTATGAATTCCTGTGTTACCTTCCACATGACACTGAAATAGATGTTTTCCACAGTTATTTTAAAATTTCATCTTGATGTAAAATAATGAAAAACTCTCTATTTTACTCTCCATATTCATTTAACATTACTTTGCACGACAAACTATTTACCAGGCTTACAGAAAGGAAACTATTTGACAAAATCCTCATATATATGTTTAGGGTACTCTGTGCATGCAGATGAATACTTTTGTTTTTACAAAATTTCTTAGATAAACCATTCACTTTCCTTTCAGGAGCTGATGCTGTGGAGGCCCAGTGTAAGAGATTTGAAGTGAGGGCAAGTGAAGGTGGAAAAGTATTATTTTCTGCAGATGAAGATGAGATAGTCATTGGAGCTGACAGACTGAAAGTAACAGGTATGTTAATTTCAAGGTTTCTAGATGAATGTTAGTCCTCTCCCCCACTCCCCTCCTCTCCTCTCACTCTCTTCTCATTCCCTGACCAACCAAAAGATATTGCATAATTCAAAAGGTGAATTCCTACAAAGGCAGATTTGAATTTTAACTCTGCTTGACCAGCCATGGTAAAAATTACCCTCAACACAAACATTTGGTTTTATATGTTACTGTTAATAAAGCAGTTTTTGTGGTTGCTATGTCATCTGATTAGATAATGGTGCTTCACAGTGGTAAATGCTTTTGCTCTCTATCATGACTTTGATTGTTCTGTATTTGAAATACCAGGTCCAACTTCTGTGTGAATTAAGGATATGTACTCTGGTTTACTTTAGAAGGCTTGATTTAGAAGGCTTATTGTAGTAAGCAGAATACTTGTCTCGACTTCAACATTTCTTCAACAGAACAAAAATGTAATTCTCACTGATATTTTACTGTCATCATAACATGCATACACATATGGATAAGTTACACATTTGATATTAGACATATGTTAGTTTATGAAAAATATCAGCTAGATTTGCTTCAGATAAGTGCTTTAATTTTGTATTAGATAGTTCTCCTTGAATTTAACAATAGGAATAGGACAAAAGTAGGCTCAGGAAGGCCAGGGTCAAACTGATACTGTATTTTCTTTATAAGCCTTATCATAAATTAGATTATTGCTTGCCAGTATTTATGTGTAAATTTTCTTACACAAAATCACAGAACTGCAGGGGTTGGAAGGGAACTCAAGATATCATTGAGTCCAACACCTCTGCTAAAGCAGGTCCCCTACAATAGGTTACACAGGTAGGTGTCCAGATGGGTCTTGAGTATCTCTGCGGAAGTAGATTCCACAGCATCTCTGGGCAACCTGTTCCAGTGCTTCAGTACCCATTCATAGAATCATAGAATCACTAAGGTTGGAAAAGACCCACAGGATCATCCAGTCCAACCATTCATTCCTCTCTGATCTCTGTTGATCTTCTCTGGAGAAAGGATTTTTTCAGTTCTAAACAAAAAGAAAAAACTTTCACAAGCAGACAGTTTAAGGATGCCACAGTAGCCAATACTAAATTTTATCTGTTTTCCAAATTTGTATTTATGAGAAGGATAAATGAGTGTTTGTTGTGTCAATAGTATTCTTCATAGTTAGTAGATTTAAAATAAGGTTTTTTTTTATAATAAAATGTAAGAGAATAACGAGAATAATGTGAGAGGAAGAAGAGAGTCATATTGGAACCTTATGAAGACTCAAACTTGATCAGAATTTTAAATTCTATGAAGGTTAATCTTAAACGTACAGTTGACAAAGCAGATTTCAAAGTGTCTGCCATAATTTACAAAATAAAATATCTAACATATGGCACAGAGGATTAGATTTCCTGCCTGCCATTAAGAAATCTGATCATATGCTGTGGTTGTATTGACAGTGCACTGCTTAACTGACTTTAACTTCAAAGTACTTTGAGTACCCACTGCACCTGTTGACTTCAGTGGTATTAGCAGAGGAACTAAAGTAAATTTGTTCACTAATGCTCAATATGGCATATAGAAGTACTCCTTGTAAATAAAAAACAGGATTTTCTCCTTAACTCCAGAACTACACCTGTAGTACTAGTAAATAGTACATTTATTTTAAGCACAAAATAAGAATAATTAAAAAAGGAAAGTCTACAAAAACTTAAGTTAATGCTGCTTTGGTATGCTCATCTGTGATTCGGGGATTATTATGTGCCTGTCAATTCACACCAAACATCTCACTACTAGAGTTGGTTTTCATTTTGTGGCTATGATGAAAAATAAAAAAGCACTAGGATTATTTTAGTGTTATAAAATTTACTTTGACATTAATTACTTCCACGCTAGGAAAAAAAGAGAAAGAAGATGAAATATATGAAAGATTTAGTCAGCTATTAAATATCACATAAGGAAGGATGGCTGTTACATAGAATCATAGAATTGTTCAGGTTGGACCTAAAAGATCATCAAGTCCAACCACGACCTAACCATATTACCCTAACTAACAAACCTCCACTAAGTCATGTCCCTGAGCACCACACCCAAACGGTTTTTAAACACATCCAGGGATGGTGACTCAACCACCTCCCTGGGGAGCCTACTGCAGTGCTTAACCACCCTTTCAGTTAAGAATTTTTTCCTGATATCCAACATAAACCTACCCTGGTCCAACTTGAGGCCGTATTGAAAGATTTACTAGTTTCTAAGCATTTTTGTGTAGGTCTGGGAATTAAATACAAAGTATGTAATTTTCAATTTTCATGGCAGTTTGTTTAGAAAAATATGTGAAGGTATGTTGTAATTGCAAATTGAAAGAGTAATTCATTTTTTAAAATACTTTGAAAATCATTGTCTTAAGTAACTATTTGGAAATAATATAATGAAGTTGGGATCATTGTTTCTGATCTCTGGTTAATCATCTTGTTGTCTTAATGTCTTGTAAAAAGGTTACTTCAAAAATTTTGTACTTCAGATCCCTAGGACCCAGTTTATGTTAACCCTTATGCCATTTTATTAGACAATAAAAATTTTCTACAGGAGGAAGGGAAGAGTGTAAGATAGAAGAGCATTTCTGAAAGGCATACACCGAAAACCATTATATCCCAATTGCTCTATCTCTAAAAAGCATTTTGCAGCAGAATTACTAATTCTAGCCAAATGATAAAGCTGTAATGAGCTGTAAAATACTTTACTGTTTACCTCAGTCTAAAGCTGAAATTACTGAAAATAGATTTCCAGGAGGAAAATAAACATCATGCAATGCTTGCAAAGTATTTAAAAAAACATTTCCCAGGTTTGTAAAATAAAATTGGTATCTTCATGATAAGATAAAATAACAAAACATTTCTCTCTGAATTCTAGAAAAAGGTTGTGTGATACCTTTGATTTCTTTATCAAACACTTTAAAGGTGATGAGTCCTTGCTGGAATAGCAGAGAAAACAAAATATGAGTATCAGAAAGCAATTATAAGCTGTTCTATCACACATATCACAAGTACAAATCTATTATAATGCAGTTTTTTTCTTTTTTTTCTTTTTTTTTCTTTTTTTTTTCATAGATCATATGTTATGGGGCATCCCTTTGGCCATTTTAGGCCAACTGTCCTGGTTTTGTCCCCTCCCATTTTCTTGTGCTCCCACAGCCCACTTGTTCACAGGATACTACATGAAACCAAGAAACTGAAATATTCCTGGCTCCATATAGCACTGTTCAGCAACAACTAAAACATCAGGGTGTTATCAGTGATGTTTTTCTCCCAAAGCCAAAACATAGCATCATGTCAGAGGCTACAAAGAAAATCTATTCTGTCCCAGCTAAAACCAGGACAAAAAATTTTCATGGTATGTGCACGTTACTACAGATTGTCTTCTGACTTTTTTTTTTTTTTAAACCAAATATGTAGTTAGCAGTTTAATAAGATGCACTAGATAAAGTAGAGTTAGTGGTAGTAGGAGAAATGCAAAGAAGAGATGTAAAAACTTTGCAGGGCCACTGAGACCTGCTATAAGGCTTCTTCCTTGTCAAATACTGAAGTTATGTAGAAGAGCAGAAGAGAAGGAAGTACAGTAGGAGATATTCTTCACTTTTGGTGGAAACATTCTCACATTAATAACAGGACAGATACGTCAAATCTACTTTTACACCATAGTAGTGTCAGGGAAAAATCTGTGATGTTCTGCAAATACTTCATTACACTAGACTTTGTGGTTATAAGGAGTTCAGCATGGCTTTGATCGAAGTTATATACTTCATTGGATGAAAGATCAGAGCCTTGATGTATCAAGGAAACCCCAGAATGTACTTCCACACTTTTATTCTAATAATGTTCTAATAATATCCAGAATTAACATGTAGACGAGTTTATCACTACCTCAGTTTTGATTTTAAGATTATGTTGTAGGACTGTGAGTCTGCAGGTAATTGAAATATAGAAAGGTCTTCCAAAGTAGTTAAAATGAAACGATAAAGTAGAAATATGGCTTATGGCTATAAAAGGTAATACAACAAAAAATATGGGGATATTTATATATGAATTACAAATTAGATTGACAGAGGGGAATTAAAATATTTTTAACACATATCAAAATGTAGAAAAATAAATGCTAATTTGATGTACATTGTTATGACAGTAGATATATATGTAGTTCCTTCAGAGACTGACTAGGAATTTTAGTATGAAGAGGAGAAAAGATCTTGGATTTCCCATATTCAGTTGGTAGCTTCTGATTTAGGACAAATAGAGTTTGGATTGCGAAGTTGCAAAAGATGAAGGGAAGCACTAAATCACTTTAATCTCACTTACTCAGACAAGTTATAAGTGATCATAGTAAAATTACTGTATTTGATATTGCAGTAAAAACAAGCCTTTAAATAGATGTAACATACTCTCAGGATCTTGAACTCTGAATGAACCAGGATTCTTACATCAGCATTTGTCAGTAACAAAAATGCATTACATATATACAACTTCTGTGGTTCCCAAATGATGAATAAATAATGTATAATTCAAAATGTACTGAGCAAATAAGATTTCTGATGAGCTTATTTAGATGACAAGGAATCACTTTATGACCAGAATTTTCTGCAGAACACTGATTACTATTACTGGAAGTTTTGTGGGTAGGTTAAAAGTAGTGAACCTAAATAAATAAATTTCTTATTGAGGATATTGCACAGATATATTTATGTCTTCTTGTTAAGCATGGAATGTGTCCCCAGCTGGCTCAGATTACAAGAAGTGTGTGCTTACATCAGCCTGCAGGTGAATTATGGAGGTTGTTGGAGGACTGCCGTTACCTAAGCACAATGGCAGTTGGCTTGCAAGGAAAAGATTTTGAATTTTGACAGTTTCAGAAAAACATGCTGAGGAAAATAGTGACTGGACTATGAATGTATGCACAGAGAAAGAAGCCTTAATTAAAGAAGTTTCTCTGCAAAGGAGTAGACTCAAAAGGCAAAACATGTGTAGAAGTTTATGTAGTCCTGCTAGCCCAGAAAAATGTATTCAGTTTGCTCCAGCATTCCACTGAGAAGTTCCCAAGATGATTGTGCCCTACAGCCAGAGATGTAGAGAAAGACAACATATACTCAGACAAGAGAATGGAAAAGTCAATAAAGAAAAGACATAAATAAAATCCTAGCAAAATGATGCTCTTCTGATGGTTAGGTAGAGGAAAATCATCGCCTGTCTGCTAGCTGTCAATTATTCTGTAATCTGTACTTTCTGAATGGCTTTCCTTCCATATTCAGCTTTTTTTTCTTTTTCCTTTTTTTTTTTTTTTTCCTTTCTCTTTTTGAGAGCAGTGGTGATATAAGAATATATAAGTTATAACAAAAGACATATTTGTATACCTTCCTCTACTTCTGGGCTATCACCTGTTTAATATTTTTTTCAATAGCTCTTATGTTTTTGAGATGTTTATCAACTTTTTGAGCTGTTCCTTCAGAGCACAGCTGCCAGCTTCTCAAAGTTTGTGAAGAGACTGTTTCCTCTGCTCTGGTACAGGACAGTATTGATCAAAAGACTGATTACAACTTCCGGATTTAAATTGGCTTTCTGGTGAAACCTTTCATACCAAGACTAAGATATTAGATTTTGTAGCAAATCTAAGAACAAGTATTTTTAGGAACAAATTTCTGATGTTTGCTTCATATCCCCAGTCATATTTCACATTCCCTGTTGAATGACTGTGCCAGTGTTCAGAGGTGTAATTCAAAGCATTGCTAGTTTTCAGAAGACAGAATGGCATGATACCAGGAAAGTTCACATGGCCTGTAGAAACATTGGAGCCCAGTAGAAAATATACCCATTATTAGTAAAATGAGCTAATTCTTAATCTGAAACAACTTGTTTTGAAACAAACAGTAAACATTCAGAAGGGTTTGATACAGGTAGTGGATGTGAATTGGATTTTGAATTTGTAGTAAAATTCTAACTCTTTTAAAATAAATGAGCTAAACTTGACACTTGCGTGCCCTCAGGCTTTGGTAGATTTGAAAATACATATTTAAATTACAGCGGTCAGTCCCATCTCTATTTTTAAGATGTAGCTATTCACAGGAGAGAAAGGTGAATCTAAAAGGAGCTGCTGTATTCTCACTTTATTTTTTTTCCTTAAAATACTTGCTTGTGACATACTACTGCCTGGAAACAAAATGCTATTGTTGGAGATAAGGGTCAGGCTGTAAAATACAGTAAGATTTAGGTTCAGCAGAGGGTATTTTTCTCCAAATACACATGCTATAATGATACTGCAGGCCAAAAATACCTTCTACCTTCCTTATACCTATTACAGTTTTCTAGTTAAAAGCTGAGAATGAGCTCATTTGGATTTCAGTTTGTCACACCCTCAAAACAGGAGGAATGCTTTTATGCTTTAGAAAATATCACCAGCATCTGACTTTAAAAAATAAAATAAAAAATATACAGTAGTTCCTCTTACTGTGAGAGCTGTAATACATGTCAGAAATGCACTTCATTTTCTCTTAATCCCATATGAAATCACTACAGCGTGGCTTTTTTAGTTTTATTTGATCTTAAGGTGAAACTTTTACCCAACTTTCACTATGAGCTAATGAATTTAGTAGACATAAGAGGCATGGTGAGATTGTGCAAGAAAATGTCATGATGTGCATCATACTTACAAAACTTGTGTCAATGAACTAAACATGGGAATCGTTATAAATCTAAATTTAGGTAGAAATAGGAGTAAGAATATAGAAATGTATCTTAATTTTAAACCAAAGACAGAAATATAGAAAATTGGGAATATTCTGTTACTGAATAAGCACATTCTTCTGCCCTCAGAATTTATTGATATTTTTACTTTAAATATTCAAAACATGGCGTAGTACTGCAGTGTGACCCCAAATTTTTCTTTCTTCTGAGATGGAAAAACTGTGAAGAATAAACAGGTAGTGTCATAGTCTGTAATTCGTATTTCTGACTTTGGATAAGAAACATTGCATCGCATTATTCAAGTATTCACAAGGAGCTACTGCATGAATACATGACGAAGCTTTACTAAGAGAAGTTAGCAGCTTTCTACCACACTTTGGACTTTGCTGTTACCTGTAGAGCTATTTATAAATCAGGTAGGCAGGCAGAACTGTGAAGAATGTAGATTCAAATCATTTCTGCTCTGCAATACATCTCAAAGCTTATACATAGCAAACTCTATAAGCTAGGAATAATTTCACCCATAGGAAGCCACTCCAGAAAAAAAATAAATTGCCCACAGAAATATGGCCTGCAGCCTTCAGCCTACATTGAGAATTTAAATTCCTATCCTCATTGTGGCTAATGACAAGTTTACATTTCACAGTGTCTGACAGCATTAAATTCAGCACACCAAGACACAAGCATAATAAGCCATCTTTTGGGCTAAAAAATATCACAGGCATTTACATTTGAATTAAAAGTATGTAGGTCACTCCAAAAGTAAAGCTTATAAATATTTAATGAGCAGGAGTCAAGTGGACAGGACCAGGCTCTTTTCAACAGTGCCCAGCAACAGGACAAGTGGCAATTGGCACCATCTGGAACACAGGAAATTCCATAGTTACATGAGATATAACTTCATTCTTTAGAGTGTGACAGAGCACTGAACAGGGTATCCAGAGAGGTTATGAAGTTTCTTCTCCGGTGAAATTCAAAACCTGCCTGGACACTTTCCTGTGCACCCCCTGTAGGGAATCTTCCTTAGCAGAGCTAAAGAAACTAAAGGACTGGATGATCTCCAGTGATCCCTTCCAACCCCTGTGATTCTGTGACTTATCTAGGAATCTTTGACAGCATAGTGGGTATGATTATCACCAGACTCAGAGAAGTTTCTAATAACAGAGCTAATATACTTTTTCAAAGTTGTGTTCAGCTGTTCCACTGTACAAATGTATGAGTTTTCAGTTGTGAAGCGTCTGTGAATAAAATACATTGTATTTAACTGTCATTTCAATTTCATTTGTTGTGACTTGTTAGGATTTGAAATCCAAGCTGTTCTGACATGCGTCAGAAGTATGTTTGTTTCACTATTGGATAAACTTAATTCTTGGAATTTAGTTGTGTATGCAGAACTTGGGATAAAAACACCAAAATGTATTTTGACAAACCCATTTTCAAAACATCACAATAGCAATGAGTCTTGTCAGTAAATTCATTCTATACAAAATTTGCTGAAAGCAAACATTAAAGGAATTATTTTTCTTCTCCGACCTTGCCAACCCCCACCAAATGGAATTCAAAATGGAGCTTAAAATCAGTTTAAGATTTGTCTTCTAATTGTATAGGACCAAGAATGAGCCCTGAACAAATGCATTATATTGTCATTTAAGTTCATCAAAGCATTGTATTTAATCTGGACTTATTAATGAGGTAGTCAGTATTTTTGCAGTCTTTTTTTTTCATGCAACTATGAATTACATAGGTTTTTGTAATATACATTTTTTCTCATTCATGGTATGTCATTACAGTTGTCGCATTGTTTTAAGCACATTTACAATTTCCAGAGCATTCTTTGGATTTGAATCTGCATAGGTAATAGCTAAGCATTCTGGCACTAATCCTACAGTGCACATGAACTAGAATTTTGGTCCTATGAGTTATATGACTGGAGCTAAAACACAAATGAGGAACTCCATAACACTGGAGTAATTTCTTGCTGTTAGGATCTTGGACTGTGGCTTAAGTCTCTTGGTTTACTTTCTGCAGTAATTATCGCCCTTGTTCTATTTTAATTTATGAATAATTTAGAAAGACCGCTTCCTATTTAGTGTTTAAATTCCTTGAAGAAAGCATATATTTTACTTTCCTTCTTTGCTTATAAAGAAATCTACTTTCACTAGCATATTTTATGCTTAGCATATTTCGAAAAGTCACTCTCATTGATTTCATTGACTGTCATTTCTGATATTAGTTATTTTTTAAATTATCAATTCACGTTGTACAATACTGCGTAGCATTGCACAATCTTGCGCTCACAAATTTCTTTGAGTTCTTCTAGGCAGCTTTATTTCTTTACAAATGCCAAAATGTCATTTAGCTAAGGTGGCGACATTTCCCTTAAGACTTTTTCTACCATTATTCTAAAACTATCTGATAAAGTGTGATAAAAGTGATGGCAAGTGCTATAGGTTACATTGCTTACAGTATAACTAGAAATAGTGCTCTTTCATGCCCTTTTTCTTCATCACTTTCTGCGAAGCAAATTACGGTTGTCAAAGGTCTACATACAGCAGCATGTAAAGCTTTCAAAGTACTAGGCTACCTCATACCAAAGCGCAAGATGAATCCAAGATAAACAAAGCAAAATACTAGTGGTTGCAAACTATGAAAGTATATTTTCCCATAAACTGAGAAAATGCTTAAGTTTGAATTGATAGTTTCATCCGACAGAATTTTCTCATTAAACATCAGAGAGAAACACATTTTCTTGAAATATTTATTTTCATATCAAGTGAACCAGCTGCATTATTTTTGCTATTTTTATCTTAGCAGAATTACCAAATGATGGACAATTTTTAAAATGTGTTTTTACAGTCTCACTGTGGAGTAGAGAAAACCCAGTAGACAAAGCATACTGTGCAGAAAGAATATTTATCAACAAGTTTGTTTCATGTTTAAGCTGTCAGGACTGCTTTCAGGCTTTTTAATAGTTACGGGTTTTTACTTTTTTCTTCTCACTGTCATTCTTGGTGTTGCCTACCAAGTTTATATTTAGGTTTGGGATGAAAGCAAAAGATCAATTACAGCTTCTGATCTTAAAGATTTAATGAAAATAGTCCTTTTTTCTTCATGACAACAAAATTCAGAATAATGTAATGTCAGTGAAGTATTAACATGAGAAATTAGTAGAGATGTTAAGAGGAACTTCTAATGTAAAACAAAGAAAGGAATGGAGGGGGTATCCTACAGAAAAACTAAACAAAAACACAAAAAAGACAAAAGCAACCAAAACACTACTTCCTATGCTAAGATGTCTGGAGGGTAAGGCAAAGTAAGAGTAGAAAGATTGAATCTAAAGGAAATAAATTTATTTGGAAGTCATACGATCATGAAAACAGAGATCTTTCCAAATAAGGATCTAAAAGCTGAATGACTGTACTGCTAAGCATCATGATAGAATGTTAACTGGACAGTGCAGAAAAATCTCTCCTGGATACAGTCTGAAAAGCAGGAAGAATTCTGTTTCATCTGTTATGTCACCTCTGAACTTGGTCTTTTGTAGACAGCTGGACACAAAAAATATATTATTTCTGTAATTTTAACTTAACAAGTGCTAAATTGAAAAAGTGTTTTAATTCAAGACAGGTGTCAAACAGCATGATATCATGTGCCACAGAAATGATAGTTCTGCTACCTGGTGTTCAGTATCTATTCTGGAAATGCCTAAATATAAAGAAGTTTAATTTATAGGAGAACATGTACAAAAGGTGTTTCAGCTGGGACGGAGTTGAATTTTTGTCATAATGTCTGCTATGATATTATGTTATGGGTTTAGAAAAAAAAAACAAACAGTGGACATTTCAGTTTCTCAGCTTCTCATACTGTCCTGCCAGTGAGTGAGCAAAGGAACACAAGAAGCTGGGAGAGGACAGAAGCAGGAAAGCTGGCCTAAAAAGGCCAAAGAGATACTCCAAACCATATGACATCATGTGAAAAAGCTTGAAAACAGTGAGGATTTGTGTGGGCAGGAAGCCACTGATTTGGGATTGGCTGGGCATTGGTTGGTGGGTGTTGAGTAGTTGCTTGTGCATCACTTGTCTTGTGTGTATGTATATATATATATAACTGTAACTATTATCTTTTTTTCCTCTTCTTTTTTCTGTCTTGATATATAGTTTTGATCTCAACCTATGAGCCCCACTTTGTTTTTTTTTCCTTGTTTGTTTGTTGTGTTTTGTGTGTGTGTTTTGCTTTTTCTTTTGTGGTGCTGAACTTCCTGTGGATTTAAACAACAGCATCAGGTTTCAGTGGCAGCTGACCACTCAGAATTTTGATGCAGAAGTTGTTTAAACCTTATGGTAAATGTATGGTAGGTATATGGCAGAGTGATTGAGTCTGTTCTGACTCACCAGCAGCAAAAGAGCAAACACCAGACTAGCGTTATGCCACAAGACTCACAGCAAAGATAGACTGTTAAGAGGTTTGCCAGATAATCTGAATTGTGGTTTTTAGCCAGTGCCTGATATCTGCTCCATGGTGACTGTTAGGACAAGCAGGGACAAATGACTCTGTGACCAGTTCAGTCCCATCTTGAAAATGGAGACCTACTTGTAAGTTACTGCCATTATATCCTTTTCCCACAGTCTCTGTAAGGTATATGAGAACTCTCTTGTCGTCCTAGTGTGAAAAAATTTAGGGTACTGCAGCATGCAATGATATCTTGTCCTTTGCAGAAAACATGCATTTTTTCTAGTGATACAGATCATACATACGCATGTTTGCTAACATGGTCTTTGCAAGTATACAGTCATTGCATTTAATGGATGAAATACACCTGCATCCATTTTGTTGCTAAATTGAAAGGCTTGTATCTCTGTTATGCTGACTTGAAGGTGGGAATATTCTTAAAAGCCAACAGTATCGTTACACATTTACCTTCTTCCAAATAACTGCAGAATTTCTGTTTGAAACTGCAGCAAAGGCATATCTAAGTAAATCATTTGCTCATTTGCCAGGCTGGAACGTGTTGTATTCAGCTGAGTAATTTTCTTCTAGAGAGGAACACAAGACATCAGTAAAGCACAGGAATAAAAAGAAGTCATAATAGGTGATAATGAAGATAACTAGTAGTAATATCTAACAGAAATTTATGAAGAATTTACATTATATTTCTCATATTTCCCAAAAATATAAATTATGACTTCTAGTATTTTAAGATGCTAACATTTGTTTCATTTTGGTTGAACAGGCACAAAATGTATTATATAGATGCATCTCTATTTCAGCATTATTAAAATACATGTGAGGATTCTTCTCACATTTTCATGTTTTCACAAATTCAAAAATATTTCAAGTCATTTTTGTGGTGACTTTTTAAATACATACTATATACTCAGATGCAATGGATATTTTCTATGTATGTTAGTGCCCTCTACAGGAAAAAACAAATAGACTTCTAAATATTTGATTACAATTTATCAATGGTACTCTAATTGCCATATAGTAAAGAAGGCACAGTAGATCTATTTTAAAAACCCGAATAATAGCCCTACAGCTTCATCGTTTCCTTTTGCATAAATAAAAGCCAAGTAAATTGTAAGAGCACAACAGTAATTATCACATAAATGTAACAACTTTTCATTATGCTGTAGTAATGGTAATGTACAGAACAGAAGTTAATGCATATTGTAAATGTATTAAAAAAAAAAAAAAAGGCTTCCTTTGGAAATGTTGTTCATCACATTTTGTAGATTCTTCTACCAAATCTCTATTCTTATGTGTTTGTAAGGTGTGAACAATATTTAGAAAACTGATGATGTTGGAGTCATACTCATGTTCTGCAGCACAGATTACATCTTGAGATTGAGATTTTGAAACCTCCACTGCAGAACATAAAATCTCACTTGTTAGTAGATAGTGCTAGTATCTCAGAAAATTTGAAGTATTGCTGAAGGTAGAAATAGCAAGAAGTACAGAAATCAGAACAGTATAGATAATTGGGATCATATAAGTTAAGTTCTTGACATTTTTATAGTTTTGTAATTTTGTACATTTTTGATGGCAGACAGAATATATAATTCACATTCCATTTTTTAGTAAGACTATTTACAAGTATCAGCTGTTCATCAGAATCAAGCTGGATCCTCATTCAAAAAAGAGTAGTTTTTGATCTAAAGTAGAAAGTGGTGGTGAAGTGATCACCTGAAAGATCTTTGTTATTTTGCGCATTTTTTTGCATGCAAGGATCTAAGAAGGGGCAGAGCCAGAAAACTGTACTTTTGATAATATTTTTTCACCAAGTTAAAAATTATTCAATCACCGAGATATAGTTTTTCATTTTAGACCTTGAAGCAAACTGCATTAACATTCCTGGTTATATTGTTGAGAAGCAGTACATAATAAGATCTTATGGGAAGGTTCAAAATCAGGAAATATCACTAGTTGCTCTTGAAACTAGGAGAGAAATAGCTTTCTCATTCACACATTTACCTCTGCAGGATTCCATTTTTTCCTTAATATTCCATACAAATGCGAGACACTTTACTTTTTGTGAAAATTAAGTTGAAATGTTAGGTAATTAGAGTAGACTTGAAGTTAAGGCCTTCACGTTCATATCCCATTCTTTCATATCCTAGGTGAGTCCACTGGTTATTGAGCTACTGACTATTTGATAGTCATTTCATTCATTGATTCATTCATTTTTCATCAAGGAAATGGCAATTCTAATTTGTTACTGATTAAGTATTTATTAGAGTACAAGCCTATGCTTTTCACATCTTAGGGATAACTTCTAAAACCAACTGAAAACAATATCCTTTTTTTTATCAATTAAATACAAGAATAATACAAGTTACAATTCAGTTTTTTGAATGCTGACAAGGACAACCTCTACTGTTTTCCACTGCTGTGAATCCTGAATCCTTTGCATCATCTTAAGAAAAACAAAACACAACACAACAAATCCAGACTATAATTTCTATTTAGAAGCATAAATTATTGTTTGTCTTTTTTAGCAATTATTTACTATGAAATTTAAACATATGGTTTAAATATATGCAATGTCTTGCTTTTGTAGCCTTTCAATGGGACTCTACCAATTCAAGCGGAAAATGGTTATTGTCAATCCTTTCTATTTATCTTCATCTGTCATGCATTGTATAGGAAAAATATGAATTCAATTATGTTATTCCTATGCCAATTTTTTTTTTTTTTTTTCAGATTGATTCACTTTTTCAGCATAGTAAACTATGTAAAGTGTTCGCCAAACAGATTTTGGTTGTCAACTTTCAAGCAAGTATGAGTTAACTGAATATATAGACATAATATGGTTTCATTTGCACTGCAAGTTCTACCTAAGTGGGGTTTAGTGCCCACCATTAGGACACAATATAGAAAGTACTGGTACTCAATACAAGTTACAATAATTTTAGAAGATTTTTGTTGCTATTTAACAAGTATTCACTGGAGTGTGGATTTCCTTTGAACAAAATTTATTACACTACAGACAATGAATTTATTGAAGAAGTTACATTTCTTACCTACGTTAAAGGCTATGTACAAATCTTTAAGTAAGGTTTCTATACAGAAAAAATATGCATCAAACGTTTGTCATGTTCAAGGTCCTTGAGTAAATCTAAATCATTCATTTCACAAATTACTTTTAAACAGTGGCTTATCTCTGAAGCCTTAAATTCTCAAGTGCCTGTGCTTTAGTTTACATATGATCAGCTGCATCCAGATATCTAGATTCAGATGCCTAAGTAATGCATCTTTCTGCCTGCATTATACTCCTCTAGTGTGGCCATATAAAAACCATACCTGAAACACTGCTTTTTAGTCTTAGTCAGTTTTGCAGCTGGGGGACTGAGAAAATCGTGCTAATCACTTTGCCGTAGAACAACCCTATAGGATTTTTCTATAGGAAAAATCCAGTTTGTTTGTTTGTTTTTTAATTAGAAGTACTTAATTAATTAGATTTCAATCAATTTATTAAAATTGAAAACCTTCAAGAGCTACACAATCAACATGTGATCCAGAACATTCTGATCCTTTTGGGTCTCTAACTTGCACAACTGGAATAACTGAACTTTTAATAAACAACAAATATTTTCTGTGGTGTTTCTAGGATTATTAATCTGTCTAGACAGATATTTCTGGGATTCGTTTTCAGTCTGGCAGTGATCAACCTTTCCAAGGTCTTATTGGTGAACAGTAGCTAAGTAATCCCACAAAGATACTTTTAAATTTTATGTACACATGGTAAAAGAATTAAGAACTGAGATTTTTTTAATAGCAATTAAACTTTTAGAATATCAAGTCGGTTTTCAAGGGCCCTGCAATGGTAAAGCAATCTTAAGTACTCATATTTTTCTGTAAAATGTGGGGTTACTTTAACTTAATAATGAATTTGAGATGAGTTAAATTGCAAGTCTCAAAGATAAATAATTTACAAATTCTTCTTTAAAATCTGTAACTCAAAGGAGATATTGTCATTAGAGTCTAGCACTTGCCAAATTGTTGCACTTCATCATATTCACTTGTTGTTTCTAAAAAGCCTAGGGAAAGATCAAGGCAGTAAGATTCAACTGCGCCTGTGATACTGCAATGCTACATAATCTGAGCACATCAAAATGCTATACAAATCCATTGTCAGTACATTTGAGGTGATTTGCTTGCAAGAATAATGTGAGTGGGATAACGTTAACATACAGTGGATTTTTCTCAGCAAAATA